>VSMA01000081.1:0-24970 GCA_009194965.1 Coniochaeta sp. 2T2.1 | reverse complement strand
TACGAGTCATGGCCTCAAAGTCGATATTGGTACGAAACTCTCCGGCATAGTAATCGAGCTTTACGAAGGGAGCGTCATCGCCTTCGTCGTCGGCGGCGCCCGGCGTCTCGGTATCGGCATTCGCCTCCTTCACCGTCTTAACGGCAAACGGGTCAAGCGAACAGCGGCGAAGTCTCGTAGTCGGAGTCTTGTCTAGAAGACCTCGAATATAGTGTCACGGATAGTATTTACAAGGACCTGCCACTATATACCTGATGAATCTAGTAATATTCGAGGTAAGGAACTAAAAGAGAGAACTATCTAACGATGCGAATTTGCGGGGTAGAGGTAAGGGCGTGGAGGTAAGGGCGTAAGGCGTAGCGCACGTGCCACTCTACGACGCAAGTCACGTGATAGTCACGTGACTACCCCTCACCAGCGTGGAAGTACAAGGGTTCGAATCTCAGTAGCGCCTACGGTTCCACCTTTTGGCTGAACTAGATTGAACTGCACTGAACAGAACTGCCGAGCCGTAACACTTCCTACATTTGCCCCCCCCCTCAAATAAACGACCACGCTACCAAAAGTAGGCGTAAAAGCGTGTATTTGACCTTATTTCGAGGGTTCTTGGGCGGGGCGAGGCTCCAAACCGAGGAGCTTGACGAACTAGGCGTATTTAAGCCGACCAAGTAGTTTTGTGAGGCTATCGGCAACCATTTCGGTCCCTGCGAGATACTCGAGCTTGAAGAAGCCCTTAGCGACTTGATCGATGATCCATTTGTACCGTAGATCAACGGAACGAGTCCTGGCGCTGTTGAGGGGATTGAGGACGGTAGCGAGAGCATTCGCCGAGTCCGTAAATAGTAGGAGAGGCTGCTTCTGAGGAGCGCCAAACTCCTATAGTATCTTGTTAACCTAATTGAGGCTGATCCCAGCCGGCGTCAAGTTAATGAACTTTGTCTCCGTAGAGGACGTTGTAATGACCGTCTGGCGCTTGGTCTTCTAGAAGACCGGACCTCTTGCGACCTTAATAACGTAGCCGCTAGTAAAGTAACGGGTAAGAGAGTAGTCCGCGAAGGAGGCGTTAGCGAAGCCCGTAAGCTTAAAGTCGTTGGTTATGAAGTTATCACTATCGCCGTAGATGATATAGCGATTAAGGGAACCTTTGACGTAGCGGTAAAGGTACTTTAAGAGCTAATAATGTTTCTCTGAAGCCTTGGCGTTGGCCTCGTAGAGCTTTCTAACGGTATAGGTGATATCGGCGCGAGTACCGATAGATAGGTAGTTTAGTTTTCCTGTCTTCTTGATGTAGTCTTTCTAGCGGACTTCGTTGATCTTATTGTAGTCGTCGATAACCTTAGGAAGCTCGAGACTCTCGGGCTAGGTCGTCTAGACGCCGTTGAGGTCGGACTAGGCAAATTCCTTTAATATCTTTTTATAATAGCGGCGTTAGGAGAGGTAGATGCGCTTGTTCTTCTTGTCGTAGAAGATCTCGTAGCCGGGGAAAGCTTTGGCCTTACCGAGATCCTTGAGTTGAAAGTGTTGAAGTAAGTAGTCGCAAACCTTAAAGATGAGTTCCTTCGTTGTAGCCGCGACGAGTAAGTCGTCTACGTATAGGGTAACGAAGGCATTTAGAATCTTGTTGTAAAATAGGCAAAGATCTGAATCGAATAGTTCAAAGCCGAGCTTCTTTATGATGGGATAGATCGTGAGGAACTAGTATAGCGGTGCTTCGCGTAGGCTGTATAGGGCGCGGTAAAGTAGACAAACCTTATTGCCACCAGAAACGCTATAAGGTTGCTCGACGTAGATCTTGACGCTTGGGGGCATCTTTGCGTATAGAAACGCGGTGTTGACGTCGAATCCCTAAAGGAGGAAGTCCTTGATTATAGCGATGACGAGGTAAAGGCGAACCGCCGTTGCGTTGGCTACTATAGCGTAAGTGTTAATAAAGCCGCCGTTTGTAGCAAAGTTACCGTAGACGACCTAACGAGCGCGTTCGAGGACGTCGTCGTTGGCGGTGATCTTCTTGTTGTATACCTATTTGCCGGGGAGAACCTTAGCATCGTCCGGGCGTTCGACGAGCGACTAGGTGCCGAGTTCCTAAAGTTCCTTGAGCTGACGTTCTATCGCGGGAAGCTAGTGGGTGTAGTAATCCGAGAGTTTCCGAGTTTATCTGAAGTTTGTTGGGACGGCGCGTTTTGTGCGAGGGGTCGCTATTAGAACCGCCTAGAGAAGCGTGATATAGGGCTGAGAAAATAGACGGCGATAGCTCCGGGGGAGTTGTACCGCTTGTAAGAGTAGAGGACGTCCGTCCTTGTCGATCTTGCCCGTAGATAGGTCCTTGTGGAAGCTAGGCGCACGAGTTGCGGCTCGTCGCGGACGACTAGTCGTCGCTATAGCGACTGCTTCGGTGACGTGGGGATGTGTCTACATTCCCAATGGCATGGGAAATCCCTGTCATGGCCGCAGGTGCGTCGTCGGGAGCCTCATGTATAACATTCCCGTCCAATACCGAACCCCTTAGAGTTGACCCAACAACGCTTGAACCTACGAGCTCCGACCAGCGGTTCATAGGGGCCGGCGACGGTAACTCCTGCCGCACCGATGTGGCGTCCAGCTCAGCCTTGGAAGCGCCCCGGTGCTCGACTTCGTCGCCGCCAACGTTCAGCGAATCGACATCAACACGGACGTCGAGATCCGCAACACCAGCCTCCGCCAGTCTTCGTCTGCGAACCCTCCGAAGGACTAGCCACGCTGCCACTGCACATAATAGGCCTCCTGCTACAGTGCCGACAACAACCCCCGCCAATTTCCCCCGGCTCAGCCTTTCGGTTGGTGTGGATGATGTCGGATCCGGACTAGGTGTAGCTGTCGGCAAAGATGTCGCAGCAGTATTGGCAGCAGTCGGCTGTTGCTGACTGGAAGTCTCGGTAGTCGCAGTCGTTGTAATCGGTTGAGTGATTAGGTCGCTGAGGCGCCAGACAATCTGGGATGCCTGGGGCAATGAGCAAGATGAGATTGTTGTTGCTGCGCCATCGAGATGTTCTGTTGCACCTGCACATCAGCGCCTCTGAACCCCGCAGTATCGGCTGCACACCCAACCTACCCAATGAAGTTGTATCGAAGGGTTTTCCCTGCTCGCAAATGCCGTGCGGAGGAACGAGTAGTGCATGGGTCTGTTGGAATATCTCCAGTATCTGGCTGCGCAGGAAGAGGCTTACCTAAGCTATATAAAGAGCAGGGGGCAGGACATAGGTAGGGAACTATCATCCCACCTATTTTCTACGGCATCTGGACTTCCTCCTTATACAAGACAACCAATCGATCCACCTAAACTACAATACCGCGTTACGAGCCTCTACTTCGTAAGGAGGCCTTACGCACCGTAATTCTAATATACCGGTACTAGTTTAGTGATACCAACACTAATCAGTAGTTAATTTCACTACTGTTAGTAGAATTTCCTACAGGTCAGCAAAGTTCTCAGATAGGCAGCCGCGCAAAGGGCTACGCCAAGTCAAAGATTCGCGAGAAACGAGACCTCGCCCGCGAAGCGTCTACAACGCACGTTAATTTCTCAGTTCCATCAACTCCCACTACGGAATTGAACACGTAAATCGATTACCAGTGTTTTCTTAAGCTCGCAAAGCTAGGAAACATCAATAGAACGGCAGAAACCATCGAGATATCGCCGATTGAAATTATACCTACTCATTTCGTACAACCTCTCTACAACACCTCAACTTCCGACCGCGATTTCTCCCCGAACGAGATTCCAGTAACAAAAACGAATACATTATCGCAATTAGCGAACGCTCCTCTATAGATTATACTTCGAACGATCCTAATCGCTCCTATTTCGCAATTACAAAGACCTTTAACAAGTCTTCTCACACACGGATACTCTCATTTCCTTACCCCGTTTCTTATTTCTCGATTCCCTTATCTGGCTTATCGTACCTCGCTCGATTCGAGTACGGCGCACTAGGCCTAACTTAGTAACTACCTCAAGCTAAGCCTACTATTCTATACGAAATTCATTACCAATTTTAACGCCACGCTAATAAGGCTAATTAACAACAACGATTTCATCGATAACGCCCTACGTAACCACGCATATATCGATAACTTCGACTATTTCAATTCACTACGTTCTCAGCTTTCGCTTCTATATACTATTATCAGATTCTGTCAAAATTTGATCGAGTTTTGCCACCGAGACTAGCAAGATCACTAAATCAACTACTATTATCTATACGTCACTACCAAATCTATTAACGCCACCGAAACGATAACTACGTCATTAAATTGACTACCGGTATTATATTCTACGGCATTAACTCCATTAGATTTATTAACTACACCTATCACGGAAAGCACCGTAGGAGGTTAGGTAATGATGTTGTTGTTGCACGAAGTGCGAACTATGGAAGGCGCTACGGGGCAGTATATATAGGCGGGGTGTAGGTCACGTGTGGTTACGTGCTACAGCCTTGTTAGCGTACGTACTATAACGGTGCGCGCGCGCAGGTAGGAGCGGGTATCAACCCGTGATGCTACCCCCCTTACTAAAGAGGTCCTCGCGGTCAGGGGAAGTAAATAAGTATAAGAATCCCGTATAATATCCTTACTTAACCCTTTGAACCCTGTAATTGAGCTCAACTAAACTCAACCGAACTCAATTGAATTCAACTGAACTTAGGAGCCGTTAAGAATTCCAGCTATTATAGGTCCGTCCACCGTACCGCCTTTTTCGTCCGGGCACTACGTCGGGTCGCGGGTACGGCGCCGTTCGTTGCCAGCGTTACGCCGTCTTCCGTCGCGAGCGGTATTGTGGGCGTCGACGGCGTCGTCGTCTCCTCCTTCTTAAGCAACGGGCGCGGGGGTAGCAGCTTCGAGTAAGCGGCGTAGAAGTCCCGGACCGCCTAGTATATTTACGGAAGGTCGAGATCGTTAGTAAGCTACTAACTCGCGGGGTATTCTTTATACTTGACCAAGTAATTCTAGTACCCGTTATCGGCCTATCCGTAGTCTAATATCTCCTCGACCTCCCATAGCTCTTACGGCCAGTCGTCGACGTCGTCGGTACGGGAGATCTCCCGTCCTTCGTTAGTACGTACCTCGCGTTACTCTTCCTGGTACGGGAGCCCGGCGACGTACGGCTTGACTTTGCTGACGTGGAAGACGTTATTGACTTTGATATTCGCGGGGAGGCAGAGCTTCACGTTATAAGACGAGGCCTGAACCACTTCGAAGGGACCTTCGTACCGGGGCGCTAGCCCTTCGTATGGCCGGCCCGTCTTGAGATTTGATATATCGAGTAGTACCTAATCTCCGGGCTTATAGATAGGGGCGTCCGTCCGCTTACGGTTAGCCTATTCTTCGTAACGGTCCTGAGCTTACTTAGATAGCGTACGTACGTAGTCCTAAACCGTTTGGAACCTCGTCGCAAGTTCCTTCGCCTTGAAGAACTCGGCGCGTTATATATCGTTATACTACGGAGGGTAGGTGGAAAGCGCTAGTTCTACGCTTATTTGGGGGTTAAAGCCGTAATTGGCGTAGAATAGGGATACGCTTATCGTTTCGGAGATAGCGTTATTACCCGCGAACTCCGCTAGCGGGAGCTAGTCGACCTAGTCGTCTTGTACCTAGTTAATATAGAATCGGAGAAACTACTTGAGTTCGGCGTTGATCCGCTCGGTCTGGCCGTTAGTCTCCGGGTGGTAGCCGGACGACGGTTTTAACGTAGTCTCGAGCGCCTAGGATAACGCCCTCTAGAACGTGGATACGAACTGTGTTTCTTTATCGGAGACGATAGTTTCCGGTAGACCGTAAAGGTAGTAGACTTTGCTTATAAACTGCCTAGGTATCTCTTCTACTGATAGTGATTATATTGGGATATAATAGCGTATCTTAGTGAGCTAGTCTACTACTATTATAACGTAGTTGTAGATTATATCGCCGCGCTTATAGTCCGGCAGAGGAGTAATATAGTTTACCGAGATATCCTTTTACGGCGTTATCGGGACGGAAAGCGGCTTAAGGAAGTTTATAGCTACGGAGCGCAATTTCTTCGTTATAGTATAGAGGAGGTAGCCGGCGACGTAAGAGTGGACTATCTCCGTTATACCGCGTTACTAGTAAGTGCGGCTTATAATATCGGTCGTCTTAGTACGGCTTAGGTAACCCGTGCTTATTATATCGTGAGCCCGGTAGATTAAGCTTATATGGAAGTTAGTATTCGCGGGGTCGATTATTAGGCAGTCTCTAAAGTATACGTAGCCGCGAGCGATTCGCGTCTCGGCGATGGGAATCTTTAGGGCCTTATTTAGGGTCGAGGGCTAGCGATAGTGCTTCCGGCCGTCGGTAAACTACGCGATGACTTCTTATAGGAACGGGGACCTAGCGTAACTCTCGTCGATTAGCTCGTCCGCTAGCCGCGAGATGTCGAGCCCGTAGAGCGTAGTAGGCGTGACGTCGGCGGAAATGGTACGGAGAGCGACGCGTACGTACTCCTTCTCTAGAAGCTCGAAAAAGGCGTTAAATCGATCCGGGGGAATCAGCGGGCGCCAGCGGTTACGTAACCTACATTCGTCGGCGGATTACGGGCGATGTTCGGGCTTGCAGCTTAGCGCGTTAGGGAAGACGTTTATTAGTCCGGGCTTATAAACGATACGATAGTTAAAACGGGAGAGGAATTCAGATTAGTGTATATAGCGTTGGGTAAGCTCCTTTATTATAGCGAAGGTTTGGAAGTTCTTGTAGTCGGTAATAATCTCGAACGGCTCCTTTAAATCTTCGAGTTCTGGGCGCTATTCCTTTAAGGCGCGAATAACGGCGAGTAGTTCCTTATCGTAGATATCGTAGTTAATTTCTTAGGTAAAATGCTTTATTGAGAAGAACGCTACCGGGTATAGATCGCTTTTAGCGTCTCTTTACGAAAGTATGTCGCCCGTAGCCTAGTTCGAAGTATCGATTTCTATTACTACGGGCTTTGCTTAGTTAAAGATACGGAGCGTAGGTGCGGAGGCAAAAGCCGTCTTGAGTTGTTAGAAAGCGGTAGCGTAGTTATCGTACTAGTACTACTCGGTATCCTTTTTCGTTAGGTTGTAAAGTAGCTTTACGAGGCCGGAAAAGTTCTTAATAAAGCGCTTATAGAAGTTAGCGAAGCCGAGGAAACTTTAGAGCTACTTTTTAGTCGTCGGCGCCTTTTAAGAGAGTACCGTATCGACTTTCTTTTGATTTATTTCTATTCCGTTAGGCGTGATAATTATGCCTAAGTATTTAGTATAAGTTGTATTAAACTCTTACTTATTAATATCGACTTGGAGTCTTATTACAATTATACGTTATAATATATCTTTAATATACTTATCGTATTATATTTGGTTATCGGAGTAGATAATAACGTTATCGAGGTAAGCTGTAGCGTAGTCGTCGAGTACGTTATAAAGCGTATCGTTAATATAATACTAAAAGGTAGACGGCGTTCCGTAAAGCCCGAAAGGCGTAACTAGCGACTCGTATAAGCCGAACCGGGTAGTGAAGGCCGTTAGCTATTCGTAGTCCTCGGCGACCCGGACGCGGTTAAACGCTACGATAACGTCGAGCTTAGTGAAGATCTTAGCCTTGTATATGGTATCGAGGGTCTCCCGGATGAGTGGGAGAGGATACCGATTCTTGAGAAAGATGTTATTAATACCGTAGTAGTCTATATAGATACGGACGCCGCTACTAGGTTTCGTAGCGATTAGTAGGGGACTCGCCGCGCTAGATTGAGAGGGCCTAATAAATCCTTTAGCGAGGTTGCTAGCTAGCGCTTAAGAACGTGGAGTTCTAGTAGTGACAATAGCTTCGAGCGCGAATAAGGGACTTGCGCGCCGGGTACGAGCTCGATCTTGTAGTCGTACCGCCGGTGCGAAAGCAGTTTGTCCGCGTCTTATAGGAGGAACGCGGCGATAAGGTAGTGATATTTCGTAGGTACGAGCTTCTTGATCTCCTCGATTGGGAGGGGGCCTTTATCGGACTTCTCGAGGAAGATACGGGCGTCTTCGTCGATGATCCGTCGGAGCGTCGTAGGGATGAAGTACTAGTCGATGAACTCGTGGACCTGCGGGGGGAATATCGCCTTATAAGTGTCCCGGTCGCCGCGGCCTTAAATAATGTCCCTATAGACTTGTTCGGGGACGTCGGGGAGCGGGATAGGTTCTCGTAGCTACGACGCCCTCTCTAACTCTGCTTAGGAGACGATAGAAACTTAGACGCCTTTCTGCTTGGCCGCGAACGTAAAGGGCTGAATACCTAGTAATCGGATATCGTCCTCGTCGATAGGGTCCGGGCGATAGACTCGCCGGCGTTGGGCGTCGACGGTACTTCTAGGCGCCGGGAGGGTATGCCGGGAATCCGCCACCGTCCTAGAGAGAAGCGGGATCGTAGGTATCGAGTTCGGAATAAGTCGCGCTTGGCGCTCCGCTAGCGCGCGAGTAAGCTCCGGGGGTAAGTGGCTTAGTACGGCCCTACGGTTCTCTACTCGCTAATAGCGCCGCCGTTAGCGCTAGTAGTCGGCGAGCTTAGCCCTCCGCTCCGGCGTCGTCGTCGCCGTCGCGAGGGCTATCTGTTCCGTATCCTCAGGCTCACCCTCGTCGGGGACGTCCTTTACCGTAGAATACCTAGCATATAGTGCTCGGATGGCGGCGACGCGCCGTTGAATAGCTAGGGCGATACGGAGAGCCGGCGGGAGGCCTACGGGCAGACAAGTCCCCGCGCACTTAGAGCCGAAAGTGAGTGTGGACAACTCCTAGTCTATCTACGGGTTGTACCGCCGTAGCTAAAGAAGACCGAGGATGATTAGATTAGTAGAGGAGAGGCTTATAATAAACAAATTAACGGTCTCGCGGTAGTAACCGATCCGTAACGTAACCGCCGCGAAATAGGTGATGTAGGAGGAGAATACGCCGTCCGCTAGATATAGAGGGCGCGGGCGCGAGAGTTGGAGAGTCTGGATATTATGAAGGATAGAGAAATTCTCGTCGAGAAAGCCGATAGTGGAGTAGCTGGAGTCGATGAAGAGAGGATAGGGTACTTGACGCTAGTCGAACATGAGGTAAGAGGAGAGTAAGATAGAATTGGTATCACCTATAGACTTTAAATATAATAGACTATAATCTTCTCCCCCTCTATCCCTTACCTAACCGTACCCTCCTACGCGATTTAGCAGGAGGGCTCCCTATTTCCCTGGTCGCTTTGGATGAACTAGCCGTTCTCGTTCTATGTCCCGCTATCGGAGACCTCGCCTAGTACGAAGCCCGTGGGAGGCTGCTACGTGGGTTGGTCGGGTGTAGCGGGCGCGCCGTCGGTCGCGGGCTACTACTGAGGATAGGCTAGAGTGAACGAACGGCGGAGATGCTACGGGGGACCGTTGAAGCCCTAACGCTGAGGGAACTATTGAACGAACTGCTGCTACGGAACTTGCTACTACTAGTATGGGTTCGGGTACTAAGCCGCTTGCTATTGGAGGTTCTATCCGGCTTGGTAACCGCCTTGATAGCTGCCTCGAAAACCAGCCTGGGCGCTACCGCGACTACGTCTAACTGGGCTACCGCGACCGTTACGTCTACCGCGGCCGCCGCGGGGGTTGAAGCCTCCTAGGCCACCGCCGTACCGAGGAGGAGGTGCGATAGGATAGTTAGAGCGGAAGTGTTCGCCGGACCCGTAGTATATATAGAGATTGTTGGCTATACGGTGGTTCTTCTCTTCGATAGAGATACGGCTGAGGTCTATAGGGTCGCTTGTGTCAGCGGGTTACGCATGTAACGGGCTACGCCCGATATGGCCCTCGGTGACTCTCGGCTAGCTCACGTGCGAGCACGGTCCACTAAAGCCCCTGGATGAAGCTATTCCCACATCTCCACACAGCATACCGAATATTCTAGTAATGCGCTTAGACCATCGCACTCACGAGGATAAAGAGGCCCGCGAGCCACTAGAATATCTCGTATCTTTCCTTTTCTTCTCCAAGCTTAGTATACTCGTAAAGTCGTTATCAGATAGTTACAATATACTCCTGAGACCGTTACATTACACTAAGCTTCTACTCTTTCTTAATTAATTACGAAGGAGGATATTGGTTCTTGCCTACGTTATTAACGAGGCAACGAAGCGATATTATTGGTTTGGTTTACGTCGTCAACAAAGACGACCGAATCGCAACGGAAAAATCCCTCGCTTCGCACGAGGTACTCGAGGCCGTCCCTCCGACTATATAGAGGTCGTAAACGGTAGTATACACGGCCGCAAGACACCGGCGCATCAGACCGGTTAAGCGAAAAGTAAGATCTAGGCGTTACTGACCGAGTAAGCTACGACGCTGCCCGGCTATAACCTCGGTCTGGGGAGCCGAGTAGCTAGACTACTAGAAGCAACCCACGACGAGTACGATCTCGGGTAACGAACCGAGTGAATATTTACGACACTATCGACGGCCATGTTAACGATCAACAACGGAGCGGAGAGCGGCCAGACGGCTACCTAGATGGACTAGCTTATACAATTCTTTTCTGTACGCTTGGGGGCGATACAAGAGGAACAAGCTAGTCGCCTTATAGAGATAGAGAACCGCTTGGCCGCCGAAAGAAAGGCGCACAATACGTAGATTAAAGCGTTGCAAGAGAGCATCGCCTCCCTCCGTAGAACCCCAGCTGAAGGCACCCTACGAGTATCATCGCTAGCTAGCCCGCCTTAGCGAGCGCCTCCACCTCCCTCGGCACTATTAGTAGCAATAGTTACGTCGAAAACTATGAAGAAGAAACCGACCCTTTTAGACCCCCCGCGTTTCAATGGAATGCGGAAGAGATTCCGTACTTGGGAACTCGAGATGAGGAGCAAGTTACGGGTCGATAGTCTAGCAATTGGCTCTTCGTCTAATTAGTTCGCCTATATATACGTACGGTTAGAGGAAATACCATAGGCTATGGCCGCTGTATTCTTTATAAGAGGCGGGTTATACGGCAACTTCGATCTAGACTAGTTTCTCGCTTACCTGGTAGCGTATTACGGCGACCCGAATACTAAATAGAGGGCCCTTAGCAAGCTAGAGTCAATGACCCAGGGCGAGAGGGAGAGTTTCGCTTCCTTCCTCCCGAAGTTTGAAAAGGAGCTAGCTAATAGCGGTAGCGCTAATTGGAGCGATGTGGTGAAGATTAACTACCTAAAGCGAGCCATTAACTATGAGATACGGACCTACTTTACTAGATAGCTAAGTTTGCCAAAGGACTATCCTAGTTTCGTTAATGCATTACAGAACCTAAGCGCCAACCTCGATGACCTACGCTTTTACACCCGAAAGAGGAGACCTAGAATCGGATCACAATCTCCTTCCCCTATTTAGAAGACTAAGTCCGATACCATACCTACCAAGAGGGATGAGATAGATTAGGAGCCGACGAAGATTAGTCGGGTAATCCGCCAAGCAAACAAGGAGCTAGAAGGGAAACGCGTAAAGTAGGTAGATCGGGTAGAGATGGATCGTCGTCGGAAAGAAGGCTGTTATTTAAGATATAGAAGAACGGGTTGTAACGTAGCCGAGTGCCCGCTACTCCTACCCAAAAGGCCGTCACAAGTAACGAAGGTCCAGGCTAGGAGGACAAAGCCGGTTCTCGACGCGGTCATCGATAAGGATAAGGAAGTAACAGATAATTCCTTATACGAAGTAGATAAGAAATCGGGAAAAGAGTAGCCCCTAACGGAAGTCGTCGTTAGGGGCACGAAGAGGCCCTAGCAGTTTGGAAGAAGGTTGAGAAGAAGATGGATAGCGAAGTAATCTATATCAATTTCGGTATCAACGGAACATTTTATACCAAAGCGCTGATTAATACTAGTTACTCGAGCTACGGTACTATTAGCGAAGCCCTCGTCAGACGCCTACGCTTCCTACGCATTGCTATTACCCCCCAAAATCTTGAGTAGGTTAATATTATTGTGGAAGAAGCGATTACCTATGTGACTTACGTCGATATAGACATCGACGGCTATAAGTAGAAGAGAGTATTCCTCTATGTTATCCCCGACCAGAAGGACGATGTGATCCTAGGGCTACCATAGATGGACGCTAAGGAAGTGTTGATTAATCCGGCCCGGGGAGAACTCTACATCGGCACCTCCGGGTTGGTAGTTAAGAAGCGAAGCCGAAATCAAGGGACCGACTACCTAGTCAAAGAGTAGATCGCAAGTATTTTTAGAGCGTTAGTTAGGAGGATTAGAAGGCATCGCTCTAACTAGAAGGGGCCCGCTCGGATATTCGCGGCGAGTCTAACAGATATAGAGAAGGCACTCGCCCTAAAGAAGCATAGTAACCCGCGTCAGAAGCTGCTAGAGCATTACTACGACTTCCTCCCCTTATTCAACAGGGCACAAGCCGATCAGCTACCTCCCCATCGGCCAGGCATAGACCATAAGATTCCCCTAGAAAAGGATACGAACGGCCAGGATAAGGCCCCTCCCTGGGGGCCGCTATACGGCATATCGAGAGAGGAACTGATCGTCTTACGGAAAACTTTGACGGAGCTCCTCGATAAGAACTTCATTAGAGCAAGCAGTTCCCTAGCATCTGCGCTAGTGTTGTTTGTTAAGAAGCCAGGCGGTAGTCTTCGTTTCTATGTCGACTACCGCGGTCTAAACGCTATCACCCGTAAGGATAGATACCCGTTACCTTTGATCGGCGAGACATTGCGATCCCTATCGAAAGCGAAGTGGTTCACGAAGTTAGACGTAATCGCTGCCTTCCACAAAATCCGCATCAAAGAAGGGGAGGAGTGGAAGATAGCCTTTCGTACTAGGTACGGGCTCTACGAATGGATAGTCACTCCCTTCGGCCTAACCGGCGCGCTAGCTACCTTCCAACGGTACATTAATAATACGCTACGAGAGTTCCTTAATGAATTCTGCTTAGCTTATATCGACGATGTTCTTATCTACTCTAATGGCTCCCTAGCCGACTATAGGAAGAAGGTCCAGAAGGTTTTGAAGAGGCTCTAAGACGCCGGACTTTAGATCGATATCGATAAGTGCGAGTTCGAGGCGAAGAGCGTTAAGTATCTAGGGTTTATCGTCGACGCTGGTAAGGGAATCCGCGTCGACCCGGAGAAGATCAAAGTTGTGGAATCATGGGAGCGCCCGAAGACCGTTAAGGGAGTTCGTGGGTTCATCGGGTTCGCTAACGACTATCGGGAGTTTGTGCCAAATTTCTCGACCGTAGCGATGCCCCTTATAGCGTTAACTAAGAAAGGAGTCCCGTTCGTCTGGTTAGACTAGTGCGAAGAAGCCTTTAAGTAGCTGAAAACACTCTTTATCAGCGTACCAATCCTTGCCCAATGGGACCCAGATCGGAAAACAGTCGTTGAGACAGACTTATCCGGCTACGCAATTGGCGGAGCCCTCTTATAGTACGACGCCGACGGAATTCTCCGCCTAATAGCCTTCTTCTCGAAGAAGAATAACGCGGTAGAGTCAAACTACCCGATCTATAATAAGGAGCTACTAGCTATCGTACGATACTTAGAATAATGGGATACCGAACTACGGAGCGTACCGTTATTCGAGATCTGGACTAACTATAAGAACCTCGAGTACTTCTAGAAGAAACGATAGCTTAGTAAACGACAAGTCCGTTAGGTAGAGATACTTGCCCGGTATAACTTTACGCTAAAGTACCGGCTAGGGAAACAGGCCGTAGTCCCTAACGCCCTATCTAGAAGGGAGTAAGATATGCCCCAGAGTACCGAAGACGAGCGATTAATAGGCCGCTGTTTCTAGTTACTAAAGGCTACGAGAGGCAGGGCACTCCGTATCAATTGCGGTACGGCTCTAGTAGTTCGAACTAGCTTTGTCAAAAATAGCGACTAGGACGGAGAAACGGACGACGTAGCGGAGAAGTCAGACTTACTAGAGAACCTATTCGCAAATGCCCCGTTGAGGGACCTCTAGAATCAAGGGTTGGAAACGAATAACCGTTACTAGCTCATCCGTAAGATGGTTCTTAATAGTGAACGTCAGTTTCCAAGCTAGTGGGGATTGCCAATTTCGATTTCGGAGTGTTCTATCGACGAAGGAAAGCGGCTTTGTTAGAGAGACCGCATCTGGATTCCCTGCTTGGAGCCCTTACGTACTCGGATCATCCAAGAGACCCACGACTCGACTCTCGCCGGCTACCTAGGAAGAGATCTTACTAAGTCTCTAATCGCTCGGAAGTACACGTGGCCGGGACTCAGCTAGGATGTTCGAAGGTTTATCCGAAACTGTAACGTTTATGGAAGGGCTGCTATATGGCGCGAGAAGAAACGGGGGCTCTTGAAGCCCTTGCTTATCCCCGATAGGATATGGTGCGAACTATCGTTAGACTTCATTACCGACTTGCCCCCCTCTAGACCCGACTAAGCGACGAATATTATAGTGATTACCGATAGGCTATCTAAGAGCGTGGTTTTCGAGCCGATGGCTTCGATTACTATAGAGTCGGTAGTAGAACGCCTAATTGTCTCTTTGATACGTTACTATGGTCTACTACGTGCGATTGTCTCGGATAGAGGACCGCAATTCGTAGGCCTGATGTGGAAACGGATTTGCGAGCTACTAGGGATCACTAGAAGACTATTAACGGCGTATTACCTAGAGATAGACGGAGTAACGGAGCGTATGAACTAGGTAATCGAATATTATCTCCGTTGCTATACTATATACTAGTAGGACGACTGGGTTGAACTACTTCTAATGGCGATGCTAGCAATTAATAACCGTGACGTAACGTCGATAGGAATCAGCCCCTTCTTTGTAACGTATGGCTATTACGTCGACCTCCTAAGTACTCTTGCTGGCGTCGAAGAAGGGGGACCTCTCCGTATAGAGGGCCGGTCACTAGTAGCGAGAAGAGAGGAGTTCGTGGCACGGTTAAAGGAGGCCACGGAGTTTGCTCAAGCAGCGATGGCTTCCGCGTAAGAGCGGTAAAAGGAGTACGCTAACTAGGTACGGTAGGCTGTAGAGCGATTCTACGTGGGAGATAGAGTCTGGCTAAGGCTGTAAAACGTTAAGACCGATAGGCCGTCGAAGAAACTAGACTGGCGTAACGCTAAGTACGAAGTTACGGAGGTGGTTAGCTCGTATTCTTACCGATTAAATACGCCCCCTGGGATTCACCCTATTTTTCACGTCCTCTATATTAAAGAGGGCTACTGACGACCCGTTACCCTCGCAAGTTTAGGATGATACGTAGCCTCTAGCTATCATTACCGAAGATACTAGGGAATAAGAATAGTTTGTAGAGGAGATCCTTAACGTAAGGAAAAAGGGGAGGGGCCACTAAGTGCTAGTTAAGTAGGCAGGTTATGTCTAGCTAATATAGGAACCACTAACGTTTTCTAGATACAGAGGCTCTAGATAATACGAGGCTGCCTACGGGAAGGTTAGCAATTGATAATACCCTAGGAGGGGAGGAGGGGGGTATTGTAACGGGCTACGCCCGATATAGCCCTCGGTGACTCTCGGCCAGCTCACGTACGAGCACGGTCACCAAAGCCCCTAGATGAAGCTATTCCCACATCTCCACACAGCACACCGAATATTCTAACAATACGCTCAACCATCGCACTCACGAGGATAAAGAGGCCGCGAGCCGCTAGAATATCTCGTATCTTTCCTTTTCTCTCCAAGCTTAGTGTACTCGTAGAGTCGTTATCAGATAGTTGCAATATACTCCTGAGACCGTTACAACGCAGGCTAGGGCGCCTACTTGTTTATATGGCTTGTGGTAGTAGTACTAACTATTCTTAAGGGAAGCTACGAAGGCTTCCTATTCCTTACGGGTGGCGAGGTCGCGTAAGAGCTCGAGCCATTTGGGAAGGTCGTCGTTAGCCGGGACCTTCGCCTATACTCCTAGGGCGGTACGTATCTTATAGTTAACCTTCTACTAAAGGTGGAAAACCCGGACCGAGTTGGTCTACTCCGCCCGGTCGGCGAGAGCTAGAACTCGTTAAGGAAGTCTACGTAGTTAGCGAACTCGTTCTTCTACTCTAGGAGTGCACGCGTTAGAGTGCGTCTTGACGGAGGTCGACCGTCTAGTAGCGGCTCTTGAGGTCTCTGAAGAAGGCGTCGCCTATAGTCCAAGCCCACTACTCGGGATTATTCGGGCTAAAAAACATCTTCTAGACATTACTACGGATAGACAGGCTAGCGGAGCCGCTAAAGAGTCCGGAGGCATACAAGATCTTGCTCCGCTCGCTAGGGAAGTCGGCGCTCTCCTCCGCCTAACGGAGCTAGACCTGGTTCATCTAGTTAAAGAACTAGTCGCACGCTTACAGGAGTCCTTCTCATCGCCGGAGAACGTCGGGGGGTCCTTAATAATACAGCGGTTACTTACACGGGGCCACGCCGGAGGCAGCGAGCTAGGCTACTTAAGTCGCCTAGTATCACGGGACTGTCAAGCGGAGGGCGGAGTAAGGCTAAACAGATGGTATTTGCTACGGACAGACTCAATCCCGTGGTTGCGGGCAGGCTGATGATAAGACGTAGCTCGAAGAGCTACAAAATATAATAGACAGAATCAATATAAAGATAGTTCCCTTGTCGCGGGCCCGCACTAGGCCTACCACGTGACAAGGGTCACGTGGCTCATTACCTGGGGCCTTAGCGCCGTGATAGTACTCCCCTCCTCTAGGCGGAGCTCCGACGACGTAGTTACGGTCTGGGCTTGTTCGGGGTACCGGCGGTGAAAGTTGCGGACGATCTCCTGTGTTCTCAGGTGCTCGGCGGGTGCTTCGGTGGGATCGTCGTATCCAACCCACTTGACAGTATACTTCAACCGAGGGCCGCCCCGGCCTCTCCTCTCCAGCGGGAGTAGGATGTCCTCGACCTCGAATTCTTCGATGCCGTCACCTCCACTGGGGGGGAGGAGCATGGCACTAACAGGCAAGGGATCGGTGGTAGCGGGTGGAGCAGGCTAACATGAAAGACAGGGTGTATCCTATAGACGCAGGTAACTCCAGACGGTAGGCATACGGGCTAACGACTTCGGCGATCCTAACGGTCCGAGTAGTTTCCATCGAGCTTCTTCTACGGTCGGGCAGTCTTAATATTACGGGCGTCTAGCCACACTTCCTGGCCTTCTTGGTAACGCGGGCAGGTCTCCTTTTCCGGTTGGCGTACTCCTCTTGGCGGGCTTGGGCGAGACAGATCTCGGATTGCAGGTACTCGTGGATCGTTTTCATCTTCAGGACCAACTCCTCAAGTCGCGAGCGGCGCGCTTGGTCCAGGCTATACAGGTTCGAATCCTAGGCGGGGGTGGAAGCCGTAATTGGCGAAGAACGGTATCGTGCCGGTACTCTCGTTAATAGCGTTATTCAAGGCGAACTCGGCAAGGGGCAGCCATCTCGACCAGTCGTCTTGGAGGTAAGAGACCTGACTACGCAGGTACTGTTAGGAAAGCGTTCGCGATCTCGGTCTAGCCTATCTATCTCCGGGTGGTATAATCGATAGCAGGCTTTGATTCCTAGCGGCGGATCAGGTACCTCCAGAACGCGGATACGAATTGGGCTCCACGGTGGAAACAATTGTCTTGGGGAGGCTATGTATCTTCCAGATATGCTTGGTATAAGCGGGCGACTTCCTCGGCATCACAGGTTCCTTTACAAGCTATAAAGTGCTTATCTTCGTTAGACGGTCTATTACGACGAGGATCGCGTCGTACCCATCGCTTTCGGGTAGTGTGTGATGAAGTCATAGAAATATCCACTAGGCTCGGTCGGGAATCGGTAGGTTTGAGTACCCCTAGCGTACTTCTCTAGAGACGGTGATTCGCTTGTAAGTGTAGTAGTTTCTGACCCATCGCTCGATATAGGATAGCATACCCGGCCATAGTATTCTCTCGAAATGGCCTCGTAAGTTCTCGCTCGGCTATGTCCGGTAACCGGGCTCTCGTAGTACGAGCGTACAAGCTCAGCGAGCATTCTTGATGTTCAGGGACGTACAGCCGGTCTCGATAGTATAGGTATCCGTGTCTGTTCTCGCACTCGGCTAGGGTGATACGCGGGTGCGGCGTGTTTTCCTCTAGGGCCTTTAGTATGGACCGTAGTTTCGTCGGACTCGTACCCTTGTTCGAACAGTGCTTTCACCGGTAGGGGCAGTAACGGAGCATTCTCTCTCGTAAGCGGACGGGCCGGACTGGTCAGGGTCTAGTTCCGTGCTACGGTCTCTAATCTCCTTACGCTTGAGCGTATCGTAGCTCTCAGCTACTAGTTCCTCTATGAATCTGACTCGTCTCTTGCTAGGCGGGGTGGGTTCCTCGAAGTTATGGCTCTTAGTACTACCTGGCTCTGTAGCAGCGCTCATCTCCCTCCTTCGGGAGGTCCTCTGACCTCCTCAGAGCGTCAGGCTTCGCTCCTTGTTTGCCGGGACGGTAAGTGATCTTGAAGTTGAACCTGGAGAGGAATTCGGACCAGCGGGCTTGTCGGTTCAGGAGTTTCGTCGTCGTAAGTATTCTAGGTTCCGGTGGTCTATAATGACCTTGATCGGGGAGCTCGTTCCCTCCAGTTCCGGGCGCCATTCCTCGAAACAGCGAATAATTGCCAGGAGTTCCTTATCGTAGATCTCGTAGTTACACTCCGTTACCGAGTGCTTCTTTGAGAAGAAAGCAACAGGCCGTAAAATGCCGTCATCGCCGTACTGCGATAGCACACCGGCCGACACGAAATCGGAAGCGTCGGTTTCCAAGATGATCTCTCTTTCCCAATCGAACGGGGCCAGGACGGGCGCGGTCGTGAAAGCAGTCTTCAGTCGGTTGAATGCCTCTTCGCAGTTCTTATCCCAGTTGAACTTCACCCCCTTCTTAGTGAGGTTGACTAGCGGGGCGATGATCTTCGAGAACCCTTGGAAAGCGTCGGTAGAAGTTCCCGAAGCCGATAAAGGCTTGTACATCGGTCAGGCAGGCGGGCGTTTTCCAGTTGACGATCGTCTCGATCTTCTTCGGGTCCATCTGGATTCCTTCTCGGCCCACGATCACTCCGAGGAAGGTGGTCTTGTCCTGGAAGAACTCGCACTTCTGGATCTTGGCGTACAAGCCGGCTTCTCGCAGGGCCGCGAGGACCTTCCTTACATGAGCGATGTGCTCCTTTCTCGTGCGACTGTAAATCAGGATATCATCTAGGTAGGCTGTGCAGAAAACGTCTAGGTACTCTCGCAGGGTGTCGTTAATAAACCTCTGGAAGGTTGCTGGTGCTGCGGTCAGGCCGAACGGCATAACGAGTGACTCGAACAGGCCGAACCGGGTACGGAAAGCCGTCAGGTATTCTTGTCCTTCCTTGATACGGATTGTTGAACGCAGAGATAATGTCGATCTTCGTGTAGTACATCATCCCTTTCAATTGCTGAGGGATTCCTTCGTTAGCGGCAGGGGGTAGCGGTCCTTGACGGAGATGTTGTTCAGCGCACGGTAGTCCACACAGAAGCGGAGTCCTCCTCCTGGTTTCTTGACGAAGAGTACTGGCGAGGCAGCAGGAGACGAGCTGGGTCGGATGAAGCCTTTCTTTAGGTTATCCTCAAGCCATTCCTTAAGGGCCCTCAGCTCGTCGCGGGACATCGGGTACAGAGGTCCAAAGGGCGGTGTCGCTCCCTCAATAAGCTTGATCTCGTGGTCGTACCGACGGTGTGGCGGTAGCTTGTCTGCTTCCTTCGGGGAAAAGACGTCACGGAAGTCTCGAAGCTCTAGTGGCAGTAGTTCTTCCAGGTCCGGTGCGTCGTTTGGCTAAGCTTGTTCTATGTCTTCTATGACAGAAAACATCTGGTAGTTCCTTCGGGCGTACGCTGAGCAGGCTCGCATTGAAACTTCTGCGATATCCATGTGTTCTAGTCCGGTGGGGCGGGGCGGTAGGTAGGTCGGGCGGTCTCTTTTCGGCACGTCGTGCAATGCTCTGATCTTGGACGGGCGGGCGGGGGTGTTGCAGTTCTTCTGGCAGTACTGGCTGTCAAAGGTGAAGGTATGGCTGGCGAACCCGACCCTCGGGTCGTGTTCCTTTAGCCATGGCATTCCTAGTATGACGGGGTAATACGCTAGCTGCGTGACGTATAGTCTGATCTCTTTCTCGAAGTGGTCCTCAATCCTCAGGCTGGTGATAACATAGTGGGTGACCTTCCCACTCTCGGATTCTCGGCCGTCAAAGACCTCCAGGGCGAACGGTCTCTTCAGTTTCTTTAGCGGGAGCTCGTGGCTCTCGGCCCAGCTCTGGTCAACAAATCCCTTTCCTTCGGCGCCAGAGTCGGCTAAGGCGTAGGTAGGCAGTTTCCGGTCTCCTAATTCCAGGGTGGCGGGTAATATCATTAGGTGGGATCTCATGTCCTCTTCTTCGCGGACCGAGAGACCCTTGACGGCGGCAGCAGAGATCTTCAGCGTTCTTAGTGCGCGGTTCGGTTGGTGTCGTGTTGTGCGCTCTATAGGAGCCTGTGTGCGACTTAACGCAAGCTCGCTCCGTTTACCGAGACTTCAATGCTCGGTTGCGGGCTACGGGATCTGGACGAGGATAAGCTAGCGGGGGAACCGGAACGGGCTACTCTAGCTTATAGGCGGGAGCGAGTATCGGGGTGGGGGCAATCGGCAACGCGGTGGCTCTGAGAACCGCAACGGAAGCATTCTCCTCTCTCTCGTCGGCCTCCAGGGACGAACCGTGACCCTCGCTGCGCGCTGAGGTCCATAGGCTCGCCGCGTTCGGCCTCGTCTCCGGTCCCTTCGCGGGCGGGGAGGTGGTCTGCGGCCGGTTGGTGCTCGGGGCCGGGGCGGTGTAAGATCTTCTAAGGGTCGGCACGGGTTGGTTAAAGCGTTGACGGCGGTTTCTAGATTCTGTAGGAAGGAAGCGTACTAGTGATATTCCCGACTGGGCGGTTCGTGGTGAAGCAGCATGCTACGCAGTTCTCGGGAGATGGCTTGTTCTAGGAGCGTCGGTAGGGCTTCTTCTGACATCTATCCCTCGAGGGCGAGGCGCTAGAATTCGGCGAAGAACGTGCTGAAGTCCTTGTTTGATTGGCGCAAGCGAAAGAGGTCGTTTCGGGCATTATTGACGAGGTTCGGGTCTCCAAAGGCGCGGTCCAGCTGGTCCAGGATCTTGTCGTAGTCGGAAAGCTGATAGACGCCTTCCTTGATGTGCGGGAGAATCTGGGCATAGGCAGGGCCCTTCAGTCGGTTAGTAACATAGGCCATACGGCTCTGGGGTGTGGGGAAGCGGGTCGCGGTTAGCCTTCATCTTCTCGTGTATCTGGGAGACGAAGCGGCGTAGGTCCTTGCGTTCTCCTTCGAACTTGTCGGGGTCAGGGAGTCTCTCGGACAGGCGCTGGGAGCCATTGGATTGTGTATCGACGGGGGTGTTAGTTCCGGGGGTAGTGACGAGTGCCGGTACGGTAACGGTACGGTCTGCGACTTAGCTCGGTGTTCGGCGAGGACTCGTCCCGCCTTGGCTTCGATAAGAAGATCCCGGAGCTTATCCAGTTCCTTCTCCTGATAATTAGCGACTACGTTGGAGCTCGTCAACTCCTTCTGTAAGCGCTAGGTTTCATCTTCTAGTTCCAAGATCCTCTAGCCTTACTATTCGATCTTAGCGTAGACTTCCTAGTCGTCGGTCTCCTTCCGGGCGATATAGTCGTAAGCCAGGCGGAAATACTCGTACCATTGGGAAATATGCCCCATCACGTGGGCGGCAAAGGACTCGTCGTCTTCCGGCAGGAACGGTAGTAGCGGGCGGTTCGCCATTGTAGCAGTAATGATGGCGGTAGGGGTAGGAGCTACGTAATGTCACGGGACTGTCAGGCTGAGGGCGGAGTAAGGCTAAACAGATGGTATTTGCTACGGACAGACTCAATCCCGTGGTTGCGGGCAGGCTGATGATAAGACGTAGCTCGAAGAGCTACAAAATATAATGGACAGAATCAATATAAAGATATTTCCTTGTCGCGGGCCCGCACTAGGCCTACCACGTGACAAGGTCACGTGGCTCAATTACCTGGGGCCTCAGCGCCGTGACACCTAGTAAGCTACTTGTAACTTAGCGTCGCGCGCCGCGAGTATCTTACAGAGGCCGACCGTACCCGCCATAACGTAATCGAGTAACATAACAAAGTACTTGAAGATAAGGGTATCCGGGTGTAGCTAAGTATCGGAACCGCGGTTCTAAAGCTACTAAGTACTACCGGCGGGGAACTTGACCGAGTTACCTGCAGCGAGCTAGGATGCGATGCCCGAGGCGAGCTCGGCGTAGCCCCACTAGACCGCGAGCATGGATAGGATAACGCTCACGTCCTCGTAGGGCTCCTCGCCCTCGGGGCTGTCGGAGAAGGTGCCGTGGGGGGCGGGGACGTAATACAGCGCGGGCGCATCGTAGGGCGCGCCGCTACCGTTATTAAGGAAAGCTTCGGATATAGTCAGTAAAGCGGATCGGGAACTTGATAATCGAGGGAACTAAGCGCGCTAAACCTGACTAGGCTACGCTAAACTAGACTAAACTGAAAACTAACCGAACTACTAAGGGTATCTCGGAAATGGAAATCGCTAAAGGTGCCGTAACGGGAAAATGCCACGCCAAAACGCCAGAACGCCGGAAAAGCACGGAACGATGCGGAAAACGAGGTACGCGCTACGCGGGAATTAAAGGTATCTAGAAAAGACTAGAAGGCGTCCCTAATCGCAAATGGCGATTAACCGTAGTAGAGGTGCAACAAACTATCACGGAAGGCACCGTAGGGGGTTAGGTAATAATGTTGTTGTTGCACGAAGTGCTGAATTATGGAAGGCGCCGCGGGGCAGTATATATAGGCGGGGTATAGGGTCACGTGTAGTCACGTGCTACAGCCTTGTTGGCGCACGTACCACAACCGGTGCGCGCGCGCAGGTAGGAGCGGGTATCAACCCGTGACACCTGCGTCGCAGAGTAGCACGTACGCTACGCCCCACGCCCTTACCTCCACGCCCTTACCTCCACCCCGCAAATTCGCACCGTTAGATAGTTCTCTCTTTTAGTTCCTCACCTCGAATATCACTAGATTCATCGGGTATACAGTGGCAGGTCCCTGCAAATACCATCCGTGACAGGAAGGATAGGACGATTTCTACTTGATAGAACGCCGCGCATCCCGGAAAAGATGCTTAGGAAGGGAAATTAGACCAAGGAAACATTCTGCGGATGCAGAATCGTATTTTAAGGGGGACTTGCTATGAATAGAGAAAACTCATAGATGATTACAGCTTTGTACGTATATTTGGTGATGGCTTCACCTACTAATTTGAGCCTCAGATGAGGTGGTTGGCTTGGAGGGGGGTGTTGGAGAGGTTCCTCCCGGCCCGGAGGTTGTTCCGGAGCCTCTGATTGGCTGCAAGCCACCCATATAGAGATAGATGGATTTCCGCTCTGTGGAGTGGATCCTAGCCTAGATCACATCACAGTTTCCGTTGTGCCCTACGTGCCCAACAGTTTCTGGATATCGGAGAGGAAAGAACGGAACAGGCGGAAAAAGTTTCTCTGGAACCTCTCATGCGTGATTCTTTTTGGAGTCTTCAACAAGCCACCGAGGTCCTCGTCCTTGATTAGTATGGTCAAGATTGTTTGACTTGATATCTTCTATCAGTCCCGGAGTCCGCGACGAGGATATTGTGCTCCCTGCCGTAAGACTAGGGGGGGGTTGGAGAAGACCGATTGGATGTCGGCCTCATCGAGGGCCTGTTGTGCCACGCGGATGGCGTCTTCGAGATCGGCCATCGCCCCGGAGTGCGAGTAGTATCTATCGCTAAGATGACTTCTGAGATTGTTCAGCCTCGCTGCCGGTCCGGATGGTCTTCCGGATGGCGTCGACAGCTTCGCGTACCACGCGGATGGCGTCTTCGAGATCTGCCACTACCCCCGTGCGCGAGTATCTATCGCTGAGACGATTTACTAGATTGCTTAGAAAAGTAGCCCGGTCCGGATGGTCTTCCGGGGTAGCGTGAACGGCCTCGCGTACCACGCGGATGGCCTCTTCGAGATCGGCCATTGCCCCAGTACGCGAGTATCTATCGCTAAGACGACTTCCGAGGTTGTTTAGTAGAGAGCAGCCTGGTCCGGATGGTCTTTCGGCGTAGCGTCGACGGCTTCTGTGCCACGCGGATGGCCTCTTCGAGATCTGCTATCGCCCCGGTGCGCGAGTATCTATCGCCAAGACGATGTCCGAGGTTGTTCAGCCGACCAGCCCGGTGAGGATGGCCTTTTCGGGGTGGCGTCGACTGCTTCCTGTGCTACGCGAATGGCCTCTTCAAGGACGGCCACCGCCCCGGTAAGCAAGTATTTCGCCAAGAAGAACCCCGAGGTTGTTCAGCTGACCAGCCCGGTCCGGATGGCCTTTGGGGTGGTGTCTACGGCTTCTTGTGCCACGCGGAAAGCCTCTTCGAGATCGGCCGTCGCCCCGGTACGCGAGTATCTATCGCTAAGACGACTTCCGAGATTACTCAGAAAAGCAACTCGGTCCGGATGGTCTTCCAGGGTAGCGTGGACGGCTTCCTGTGCCACGCGGATGGCCTCTTCGAGACCGGCCATTGCGCCAGTGCGCGAGTACCTGTCGCTGGACGTGTTCCAAACTGGTTCCGTTTGAGAATTCAAAGTCAGCTCCTCAGAAGTCCTGCGGCCTTGTAATTACCTGCAGTCGTTGCAGCTTCACAATGCTGTAGGACAAAACCCGGGTTTGGTCTCAGTTTTGTTCGGCGGCTGAGCCTGATTTGAAACAGTAGAGTAGATGACTGTGGCTGTATGTAAACGCAGATTCTACCGCGGTCACACTAAAAATGATATCTTAATGCCTAATTTCGGAGCGGCCGGGTTCCTTTGACCAATGACCACTGGTAAATCATGTGGGGCAGGTGACAAGGTTGCGGGGCTCATTGTGGAGGGGGAAGACACGTGCCCAGTGCTAACAGATCGCCTGATGAGATACGGTACTGCGA
>VSMA01000080.1:0-25557 GCA_009194965.1 Coniochaeta sp. 2T2.1 | reverse complement strand
ATGATCATGGGAATTGCTGGCATCGGCTCGATTATAGGGCCATCTATGGGCGGTGCTATAGTGCAGCATGTCTCTTGGCGATGGGTAAGTTATCTTTGCCCTTCTTTCCCCACGGACACGCGAAGTTCTACGACAGACGAACTTCTGACTCTGACCCCACTCCAACAGGTATTCCACCTCAACCTTCCGATATGTGCTATTGCCATTGCGGCCATCTTCGTCTTCCGTGTGAAGTGGAACAGGTCGGAAACCATAGCTGCCAAGCTAGCACGCTTTGACTGGGGCGGCAACGTGATCATGATGGCCTCAACAATATCGGTCACAATAGCATTCACATGGGCAGGATCTGTCTATCCTTGGGCATCAGTTGAAGTCCTGGCGCCACTCATCATCGGCCTTGTCGGACTCGCCGCCTTCCTCTCGTACGAAACGCTTCCCTTTGTGCGAGAGCCGCTGCTTCCACTTCGCCTCTTCAACAACAGGACATCCATTACCATATTCATCAACACGTTCCTCAGCAATGCTCTTCTGTACTACACCTACTTCTTCATCCCCGTCTACTACCAAGCCGTGCTCCGGTCTGAGCCAATGCGGGCCGCAGTCCTGATGTTGCCTCTATCTCTCCTCTGCGTCCCTACCATTGTTCTTAGCACAGCTGTGCTATCCAAGTACGGTCGCTATAAGTGGCTGCACGTCGCTGGTTTTGCAACATGGATCGTCGCTTTTGCTGCGATGTCGTTGCTGGAGGTCGATGACTCTCCCGCCAAGTACATCTGCGTGCAGATCCCCGGCGCTCTAGCCGTCGGTCTATTGATCGCAACCATGCTACCAGCATTTCAAGGCGCCGCAGCTGAAGAAGATCAGGCTGCTGCGACAGCAAGCTGGACCTGGATCCGGGCGGTCAGTTATGTCTGGGGTGTAGCAATCGCGTCTGTCATCTTCAACAAGTTCTTGGCAAGCGCTGCACTTCAGGTGGAGGATCCAGCGGTGCAAGCAATGCTAAGAGACGGTGGCGCCTTTTCTCTCGCAACCAAGAGCTTTGTTGATCAGTATCAAGATCCTGTGCGCCTGCAGATCCAGGTTGCTTTTAACACGGCTTTCAAGAAGGTCATGCAGGTGGCCATCGCATTCACTGGCCTCGGGTTCTTCATGGCCCTCATCGAGAAGGATATTGCTCTGCGGACAGAGATCGAAACCGAATTCGGGCTGGAAGAGCGAACAACGAAGCTCACAAACGCTTAATACTTGGGGTATGGGAACATAGAGACGGGGGAATTTGTTGCTCCATGTTGAGCCTGCCTAGAGTTAAAGTAATAGCATGTGACCCCAAGCGAAGACTTGCTTACTACCTTACTTACAAAGAGACCCCAGAGACTTTTTGAGGTACGAAAAGTGAGCTGAAGAGTAAACTCACTTCCTTACGTCGTTCGCGGCCAAGTCTCCTGAGATTCACTCACTACAGCTGATAAGTAAGCTGTAAGGAAAGGGAACCGGAAGTGATTTATCTTCCATAGCCTCTGTAGGCCGTTCGGATGGTGTTGTTTAAGAGGGTGACTTCCTCATCAGTCCGGATAGTGCATCTTGCTAATGCTGCATTGTTGCTAGAGATAATCACGGAGTCCTGGCGCGGAGCCCGGATACGAAACTCAGTGCACAAAGAGCGACCGTAAAGCAGCCTTTGGATACGGGTTACAACCTCTTTCGTGATTTGAGAGATCGATTCACTTGTTCCGGGAGTTTATCAACGAATAAGCATTTGCGATGTGGCCGCCTATTGAAGAATCTACATAACATAACCCTTCCTCGATTGCAGTTCTTAGACCTAACCGTTAGATACAGCTTAGGACGACATCAGTCTGAGAATCTGCTGGTTAGGAAACAAATCGAATAGCTCTGTAATGGATCTCGGCTGGACTTGCTGGCATTCTCGAGATGAGACTATCGCCCCCTTGTGTCGGAGGTTGAATAACCAGATGGAAATTGGCTCGGAAATCCCGACTCATCTCCTCGTGTGATGGTTCACTTTCCGTGTTCTGAATCCTTGATGCCACTCCCCAGGAATGAGAATGGACAATGTCCCAAGAGCCAGCTGTTTATTTAGTGTTTACCTTATTGGTCGCTGGCAATCATCAACTCATGAAGTGCATTTTGCGAGGACGTGCCTGTTGGCAGTTAAGTTGAGGCCAGCCTCAGTTAAGACACAAGGGAAGCCTTCCTTCTTCGATGCTTACAACTATGTTGTATCCCTTGTTGACTGCAAGTTATCAGGAACCTTCATCCTGGTTTCTATGGGAGGTGCATTGTGATTCCAAACATAGTTGCTGAAGAGAGTGGCGTGTACACTTCAGATCCGGGGATGATCGTGAAGAAGGTAGGCGACCGCAGTTTGTATCGAAACATCTCCGTGTTTTGTGGCTAGTTAGTGCAACGCAACACAGGCAATGGTGCACATTGGTGGTGCTGCCACCCGTCTTTGGAGCCAAGACCACACATTTGTCCACATTACCTGGGACCTAATGCGGAGGAGAGCCGCGCTAAGAGTGAGGGGAAGACAGAAACTGGGGTACTGCAGACACATGGAACCCTTATTCTCGATCATTCTTCCACAATTCCCACTTACACCAGCTTTTCTCACCAATCGGCGGACACAGAGGCTGTTTCCTGACGAAGAAGCAGTTGATCGGGTACAAATAAGCAAACTTCGAAGCCAAGCAAGCAACGTGTTTACCCCGGTTTTAACATCCCCTGTCTAGCACTCGAGGTGCACCATGTCTGCCGAACCAAGTCGTCGGGTGCGTCGCCCAAGGGATGGGCCGCGCGCAATGCAGGCATGTCAAGCCTGTGCAACCTCAAAGACCAAATGCGACAACGAGAGGCACTGCAGACGGTGTCGGAAGAGAAACGTGCCCTGCATCAGGCAGATCTACCAGGAACAGCAGTCGCCACATACAAATCCATCACTCTCGAGTGCCTCTCCTAGTGCTGCAGTGGGGTCATATCGCCGGCACGACGATGCAGAGCTTCGGGCGACAGATTTTCTAAGCCGCATGCAGGCGCGTGGTCATGATACCAAGCAGGAGTACCAAGTGCCAGTGCTACATTGTCAGGCGATTCCGATATGGAAGTGCAACTGCCCTTCATAAATGTCGCAATGAAGGACTCAATCACCCTCGAGTCACTGCATCAGCTGACGGCACCCATGAAGGTGTCCCATGATGCGGTGAGCCTACCAGACGAAATACGACGAGCTATATCATATGCCGATTGGGACTTGGCCATTGTGCAGGATCAGTTTAACTTCGGCGAGGGCAGCGAATTCGAACACGTCAACTTCCTTTAACCCCTTCCCAACTTCCTTGACGGATATGCAGTCCGCCCGGATATGCACGAAGTCGCAACTACAAGAGTCATATCGACCAGCCCGGTTGTTGACGAGACCAAGTCCAACGCGGTTATGGACGGATTCCGGAAGGCTACGGGCCGGTGGATGCCTGATGCCCCGGTAAACTTACAGGCCGAGGAGGAGAAGAACCTTACCGCGTCTTAACCATAAACTATGCCGACTAGGGATCGGACGATGTTATATTTTGACTCGTTCGGCACCTTACACGAAAGTAAAGTTTCTGGGTTCTGGGGGGAGTATGGTCGCAAGGCTGAAACTTAAAGAAATTGACGGAAGGGCACCACCAGGGGTGGAGCCTGTGGCTTAATTTGACTCAACACGGGGAAACTCACCAGGTCCAGACACAAGTAGGATTGACAGATTGAGAGCTCTTTCTTGATTTTGTGGGTGGTGGTGCATGGCCGTTCTTAGTTGGTGGAGTGATTTGTCTGCCACCCACGGAACAGATATCACGACTGACACCGGCCATGCGGGCCGATGGGACTTCCGACTGCTCCCTGATGACTTCCTTGCTGCGGCAAGGTATCGACTTCTGGCGATGATGGCAACTGCGTGCCAGCCGCTCGACGTACCGAGGGTGGCTGCTACTTTTCCTTCTTCCGATGGTCTCAGTCGGTTGGTACGGTCTTCCCTTGCGTGGCATATAAGTCAAGAGGAAACGTGGATACATGTTCCGACGTTCTCCATCTCCGACGCACGAGTGGAGGTGCTGGCTGCCATAGTCGCAGCCGGAGCAGTAAGATCACCAAACCGAGCTGTCCAGAAGTTTAGTCTGGCCGTACACGAGATTCTACAAATGCAGCTTCGAAACGTGGTAAGTACCCGACAGATGCACCTGCTAGCCATATTACTCTGCTAACTTATTCGCAAAAGGGCGCAACGATCAGGTAATCTTACTCGAGACTTGCAATATCTTCAAGCGTACGCACTCGAAATTCAGACCGGACTATGGAGTGGCAACAAGCGAAAAGTGGAAATGGCCGGAGGTAGCATCGGCAATGTAGTCAACGTAAGTGTATCCGTTCGGGCCGGCCTTGGCGTCCGCACGCAACGCGGGACTCACCCATGTCGACCATACTGACGAATGAGGCCGGCTCCAGATGATCCGTTCTGCGGGCTGGTTCCCTCGAAAGACGTACTTGTCTACAGATCAAGGATCTGATGCTGGCTAGTACGACCCATTTCATTGAAGACTTCTTCCCCGCATTCTTCGCGGCATTCCATGGCGGAAAAAACGTCCCACTGGGTTTTCGAGGGGCACGGCTCGTGCTCGTTCCACTTGGCCCGGAAAGTGTTATATCTGGCTTGATGTAAAGCCACGGACGCCAACGCTTAAGGGGTTGGGGGGGGGGGGGATATTGGGCTCGGAGGCACCGGCCCCTTGGGTTTCCAATACGCTTAACAACCCGACCGAGACGTCCTCGCAGTCCGATTTCCACCGAAGATATATTTCGTCACTAGGACAGCTCCCCGACGTCAATTACCGAGGCTATTGACAAGGTTACGAAGGCGGCACGGAGAACATTTGCTAAGTACAAAAGTCTGTGTGTGGTTGGTTCTTAGCAATTTGTATGGGAAAATCGCATATCTAACTTTAAACATCTACAACGCCCGCCACAGCGAATTTCAAATAAAGTCTTTGCTTTAATAATTACTTGCCTTGCTAATCTCTCTTTAGGGTTATTTTTATTATATTTTAGAAAAAGACCTGAAGCGAGTTATATAGAATCAAAGAAGCCGAGTTTTCGCAATTTTTGGTGGGAAAGTGGGGACTACATACAGACTTTTGAAACATAACTTTAGGTGCTTATAAGTCATCTATTAGCGGAGTGATCAAATTTAAGCAATGAGATTTCTATAGTAAGACGGCGGAGGGGACTGGGGCAGAAGAAGACTCCCGGTCAGGGCGCCTCTCACATCGTGTCGCTTCGACTTCAAAATGAGCAAGAATCCATGTTCCTCCTTAGATAGATAACGGATCGGTTAGATCCACCCCGAAATCCGTCGGCAACTCGGGACCCCAGACTGAGAGAGGTCCTGCTATATCGCGGCGAGTTGGAACGTCCTCGTTGACAACATCACCATCACAATAGTGCTCAATCTTGAAGCCGCTGGCATCCTTCCAATAGTCGAAGATTTGACTCCCTAGGATGTGCCTCCCAACACCCCAGAGACTCTTCCAACCCTTCTTCGCCATCCATTCATGCCCCAACAGCTGGGTATCGAAATCCGCCACCTCGTACGAACTGTGATGAAGGAATGTCTTCTTTACTTCTGGTGCAGCACGTTGTAAGAAGAAGACGTGGTGGTCGGAGTATTCATTCCCAAGATCGAGGTGAAGAAATGCAAGCACATCTACGTTAGAGAACTGTGGGTGATAGAGGATATCGGAAGGCACAAAGTTGAAGTTGGATGTGTAGAACTCGAACTCGGTATCGAACTCCTTGCAGACATACCCGAAGTGACCGATCTTGTGGATAAGAGCCGGGCCGTCGTGGTAGCGCTGAAACTGACCTAGCAACATGGGTTAGGCGTGGAAGCGATGTTCGCGGGATCTGGGCTACCCACCAAGTCTTGGCTTCTCAAATGGTGTATTATAGGGGCCTTGGAATTCATGTGTCTCGGATGGGATCTCCGCGTCAACCTGCCGATCCTCTTGGCCGAAAATGACGTGGAAGCAGGTGCCATTCGGGCGTGCAAAAGTGATGATCTGCCCACCGCCCGGTGCATTGATCTGCATAGGAGCCGACGCGCCGGGGATTTTGGCCGCCTTCTGGAACTCCTCTTTAGACGCTGCGACGAATGCTCCCCCACCACACCTGGCTTTTCCATATTTACTCTTCAAAGCGACATAGATGTACGGATCTTTGCCGTAACCCCGATAGAATATCGTTTCCTCGCGTCGTGTGACCTCCACGAAGCCGAAGTCTTTGGCAAAAAGTTCGAACTTTTTGAGATCGGGGTGCTCAAAATAGATGTGTCCTAGCCGACTGAGCTGCACCTTGGATGGGCTGTTTGAAACAGGGGGGATGAGCATGTCTTCCATGACGAGGGCTTTTTCGATTTTGTGTCGTCGGAATACTTGAAGTCAACGGAAGATGGAGAAAGTGAATCGTATCGCTCGAACCGCCAACTACAAAGATGTCCAGATTCTTGTGAGGCGCTTTGGACTGAGTTGCGGCGATTAATATTATATAAATCTAGGAGCTTGGTGGATCGACAATGATGGATGTGCGGGAGACGGCGTGAGCTACATCCTCCGGGCCCCGCGGGATAAATGGGGCTCAGTTCCTCCGGGGAGGATCTCATGCTTCCGACAGTCCGGTCCGGGAGCTAACGGAGGATCGTCGCAAACGGTAATTCCTCCGCCATTCTTTACTTGGGCCCCTTGATTGGCCCAAATGTTATTAAAGACTGATCAATGGCGCGCTTTCTCGAGCAACCTTCCGTATCCCATTATCTCGCTATGGAGAACTCACCGGTTGTCATTGTTGGTGCGGGGCCTTCAGGCCTGATGCTTGGGCTCTCTCTTGCGAAGCATGGAGTCCATGTACGTCTGACCCTTCCGATCACGCCGCTTTCACAGAGCTGATTTATGCAGTCAATAATTCTCGAGAAAGAGCAAGCCATCACCCAGGATCCCAGAGGGGTGGCTTTGAGCGGAGACGCCGTCAGGATCTTGTATGACATTGGCATAGGTGATAAGCTGGGAACAATAGGCCATGGTAGGAATGGATGCGCAGAACCTGCTACCTTAATGCTCTAATTTCCTAACACTTGCTCTACAGACGTCGAAAAAATTCTCTTCCATAAAGCAACTTTCAAGAACGATCCATTCTTCTCAATCGACACTACCAGAGATGCGCTCAACCAGGCGGTTCCGGAAGCCATCATGCAAGTTCAACCAAGGCTCGGTACGTCAGTCAAGCACCGTGTATGCGGTTGAGATATGTCTAACTTAACTCCAGAGCATGCGCTACGATGTCTTGTGTCAGAATCTGCATTCTGCCACCTGAAGGAAGGATGCGAGGTTACTGCTCGTGAGGAGCAGACTGACAGTCTCAGGGTGGACTACATTGATTCGTCAGGTGTCCCTGGACAGATCAATTGCAGGTGGCTCATTGGGGCGGACGGAAAGAGAGGCATCGTTCGAAAGCACTTTCTCGAGCCAACGGCCGATGTCAGGCAGGAAACGGGCCTGTACCGGTACGAGGCTACATGGCTCGCGGCAAACCTGGAAATTCGACCACCGACCCCTGAGACGCATCCCGAGTTCCCACTTTGGAAATTAGGCTTCACACCAGAGGAAGTGTACGACCTTTTCTGGCCCAAATTCTGGCACTTCTGCAGCCCTCCCGGTAACCCAACCGCCTGCGGCCGCTTTGGCCCCCATGAAGCAAGGCTTTGGCGTCACGAGATCGCCTTGCGGAATTGGGATGAGTCAATGGATCCCAGCGGCGTGCTTCTACAGCAGCTACTACCTTCGCTGACGCGTGATACTGACAAAAGCGGACAGGCCCTGTCTTGCGGCGCCGTCTCGTTTCCTGCGGAATGCATCAACATTCTGCGGTGTCGACCCTTTGCTTTCGCGCAGAAGGTCGTCAATAAATGGTTTCACAACCGCACCATCCTTATAGGCGATGCCGCACACGTCTTCCCGCCCTTTGGCGGCCAGGGCATCGCTTGTGGCATCCGGGATGCTCATGGGTTGGCCTGGCGCCTCGCTTTGCTCGAAAAGACAGGGCCCTCTCAATCACTAGCCAATAGGCTCCTAGGTATCTGGGCGCTGGAGCGGAGACAAGGCGTCGACGATTCCACCAGGTTAACGATGATGAATGGCAGCATTTGCAACAAAGAGGACACTTTCACATCGTGGCTACTCCGCAGCGCAGCGGTTCTTCTCAAACGCATCCCGGTCTTGTCGGGCGCCCTGTCTCCAAGCATCCAAGATGACCGACTTGGGTACAAGCCAACCAAGGGCGGATTCTATCTCGCAGGACTTGGCGGTGGCGGAAAATTGGCCCAAGTCTATGTTGCAACTGGTGATCAAGGCCTATTGCTCTCAGACAAGATCCTGGTCAGACATCCAATCCTCACACTCCTTATCGTCGGACGGGGTGACGCAAACGAAGAAACTAAGGTCAAGAAAATTCTTCGCGCTGCGGATTTGCCCACTGCTGTACTTTCAGAAGAATCTGTTGTCTTCCTTGATCCAAACCCAAGCACCATCGAAGCACCTACTCAGCCCCAGCACTACTCAATCCCTCGCAAGCAAGACCTTGCTTGTGTGCGAATTCTTCCCGGCTATGACGAGGGCGCATATATGACCCGACTGGGGGTTTCGACCAAATTTGCAATTATCAGGCCCGACACGATCATATTCTCGGCAGTACAGACACTTCCTCAGCTCGAGGAGTGCCTTGTCTTACTTAAGAGACTTTTGGATTATTAACAAGGTGTGCATGGGGTTCATCAATGAGCATCCTCGTAAGGAAACCATGGAACTACACAGACGTTTGCGCTCCCACATGTTTTTATTAGGCTTATCAAACAGATAGCTAATGTTACAACTGAAGAAATGTATGTATCTTTCAAAAGTCAATGGATTCTGTTACTTGACCAGTGACAATCTAGCCATTCAATCGCGTGATTATTCCGAGACCTTCACCCTCCTTGAAGACATCAGGATGTGTAAGCGCCGAGGATGTAGGACTCTGCTTCATCTGGGCGGACGTCGCGACATTCTCGACAAGTCACAGATACAAGTTCTCCCTAGAAAAGGTGAAAGCCTTCTAAAGACGCCGGAGCCGTCAATGCAATGATGGACTTACCTCGTAGTCTGGCAAGCTCGCTGCGCAGTATTTGTTTATCACTATATCCTCGTCTGGGTTGGCCAGAGATGCAGCCGGCTTGGTCCACAATTGAGGGTGTTCCGTGACAGGACGCTGTATCACACTATCTTCTTTCTCCCTCCTGGATCGAGAGTCGAAGCACGGGTTCAACCAGGCAGACTACTTGGCGTCTGCGTATGACTTGTAGTCCAAGCAAATGCAGTAGAGTGGTATTCCAGTTTCGGGAACCGGCGCAAGGATCTGCAGAATCCTGGTCAGAACCCTTACCCAATCCGTAACTGGTCCTAGCTCAGCGCTGTAACCTAGCTGGGTGCCTACCTTTCCAACCGTGACGGATTCGCCACCATCCTGTCGACTAAATCGTCGATGGAGACATAACCCTCGAGCTGTAACCCACAGCCAGCGCTCTCGATGCCATCGATGCCCACGTCAGCAGGATGCAGCTAGGGCACAAAAACTTTGTGGTCGTGGTATAGATATGTGTCAGCGGCGCCTCGGCAAGAAGACGGAGAAAACTCTTTTTAGAGGGAAGGGGCTGGCCAAGCCACCTTGGCGTAGAGTTACTCCTCGGTGGAACTCCAAGAAACTCTACCGCCGGAAGGCACGGAGTTCGGCGATCTACAAACCCCGCCTTCTAAATGTTCGGATGCCGGAGATGCGCGATCACCCTTTATGGTGTGGGGTCGTGCCACTTAAAGCATTTGCTTTAAGATTTCACAAGATCCCTTTTGTCCCTTGGAGTGAGACCATGAATCAATGCGTACGTCTACCTGATACCTACCTGGTTATAATCACTGTCTGTGTGTGTGCCAGGAATCATCCCACAGCAATATCTCCCGAACCATGGACGATGCTCTTGAATTCGATTTTCCTGGCTCTATCGATACTGTAGAGAGCTCGATAGCGGCCGCGATCGACCTCAACTTGCCCACGCGAATGTCGTGGGGCAATTCCCTTCCCTTCCTCAGCGACCGATCTGCGCAGGATGGGCCTCTGAGGACTCGCGTGTGCGACCTATGTATCTCGTCTGTACCCTCGAGTCTCAAATTATTGTCAAAGCTTGCTGACTGTACCAAGAAAAAAAGTCAAGTGTTCGTACATGCTTGACCCCGCGGCTTCTGAACTTCTCTAAAGCTATGTAGGCGACATGAGGCGGCCCACGTGTTCCCGCTGCCTGGAGAGTGGGCGGCTCTGTCTATACTCCATGGTGAGGAAGAGACCCGGCCCAGTAAGGGGCTTTCGCGAACGTGCTGGTAAGATGTTACTCAAGAGAGCCCGGGCGCCTTCTTCCTCTTTTCTAGCTAACATTATGTATTCTCTAAATTATAGCGGCACGATCCTCTCGGTTACCCGTACCAGACAACTCTGGTAAAGCCATTCCATGGACTCTGCATCAGGTGTCCCTTCCGGAGCTTGATAGTGCGTGTCTCGACGCCATCTCTAGTCCCCAACATTGTCTTGCGGAACCAACATACGACTTTCTGCAGGCGTTAGGTTCTTGGCCGACTCCGGTTCAAGATCAGGCAAATGCCTTTCAGGCTTCCTTGAACTTTGAGAACGAGCGCGAACTGTAAACAACCCCCCCACCCCCCACTTCTCCCTTCCTCCCCACGCCAGCCCTCCTGGTCGACACATCTTCTAACAGGGACGGGTGGCCTCCCAGGCTAAATAATTTCTTCGATCATATCCATTCATCCATGCCTCTCTTTCGCAGAGACAAATTTTTCCAGCAATTCGAATCGGGCGCTGTGACTAGAGACCTTCTTCTCGTCATCTTTGCGCTGACTGTCAAGATACTTGGCCGACGCGAACTCAGTACCGACCCACGCCTCGACGAGCGTTTAACCCATCTTCAGGAAAGGAACCGCCTAGACTGGGAAGCATCAGCAGCGCGGTGGTCTCTCGATGATTTCAGGCAGGCTTGCCTGCTCGCCTATTATGAGTTTCATGAACACCCAGGGGAGAGGGCGTGGTTGGGAGTTGGCCACCTCACACGCAAAGCTTACTACTGCGGACTTCACCAGCTTGATAACCACGACCTCTGTGACGATAATGCTGATGATGATGATGACAAAGATGAGTGGAGATATGTCTGGTGGAGCATATTCTGTCTCGACTCATATTCCAACATCACTGCAGCGAGTCCTTTCGTCATTCATATCGAAAGCATCAAGACGTCTCTCATCACGAACCCAGGGCGAGAAACGGGCTGTAAGGCCCAAATATTCCTTCCTGGTCATCCAGAGACGTTTTGGCAGACGGTTGAGGCAATCGCAACACATGGTCATAATGTCAACTTCAACCTCCATATCGTAACGACCGCTATTCTCAGGGAAGCCGCCACGCTCTACCGTCTATGGTGGCAAAACCCTTCCGACCGCCTGCAGGACCGTCTAACAGCGCTGGAATATCATCTCACAGAGATACGGTTGGCGTTGCCACTCCGATATCTCAATATTGCACGCGATGCTTTGCACGGAGAGTCTCATCGTGCATACCACGCTCGGTTGATTTGTGTTCTTCACTTGCATGTCTCTCGTCTCCTCACCTGCCTGCCTCTGCACTCGCAAACATCAGAAGAGAAACGACAAGGTGTGTGGAATCAGACACTGGAGTACTGCCAGGACATAGTTGCAGTTGTCAAGCAGTGGGACAACCAGCACTCGCCGAGCGTCGACCCAGCCGTGTGCTTCATTATCCACACAGCACTGGTAATCCTTCATCTCCACTCTAAAAGCATGAGCAGTTCCAGGCAGGGCTACTCAGCTGCAGTAAAAACGCAAGAAAACATTCTTCGGCTCTTCTTAGAGCAGTTTGCAACCTTCTGGTATCTGCCAAGACTTCTTATCAGTAAGCAGACGCACAACCCTGGCATGGTAGGATTGTATCTGATCAAAACAAAATGCAGAAACCTTCGACAAGTTTTCTCTCGTTTCACACGATGCTGTCGGGCTGACAGACGTGGTAGCCGTGCTAAAATACTTTCAAGCCCCGTTGCATCGCGGTTGGCTGAAGTTTCTCGACCCCGAGCACGAGTTTTGAGCCTCTTCGCTGCACAAGATATAGGTCAAACTTTATGGAACAAAACTGGGGTTTCAATAATCGGCAAGCAGCTTTCTAAGTTTCGTATCAAGGATGTTGGTGTTAGAAGAACTGAGGCTTAACTCAGGATCAAGATTAGAGTTTGAAGTGCTCCGGTACGATCAGGGTTCAAAGTCCTAGACCGGGATCAGACAATGATATAAGGCCCCAAAGGACCTCTCATGGCGATTATAACAACTTAACCGAGAATAATTACAATCATTACAATAAGATCTAACGTACATGATAAGCGAGCCGTACAGACAAGCGAGCCGTATACTTTCTACCACCTCACTACAACTATCCTGAATAATTCTACAACCACCCTATGAAACAACAATAACTGAATTAGAAACAGATGAATCAGACAATTCTGTAGTCTCTTGGCACGTGCGTGTATTATGGCCAGGCTTGCCGCATATACCATAGCACCGAATCTTTGTACGAGACCCCCTTACACCACCACCATTTTGCTGTGTTTCCTGGGCTACCTGCTCCCCCACAGCTTTCTGATCTAGTAGATCCTGTGCCTCTTATACAGTAAGTGACCCTCCGAGCCGTACACGTGTTTTTTTGGCTCTCCGTCTCTTACTAAGCCCCTTATTGGCCTTTCGGAGTGAAGAGACCTCCGACCGAAGGAGAGCCACCTCGTGTATTACAGCCATTATACCCTTGGTAAGCTGGTCTACAGCAGCTAACATTGAAGTCGAGGAGCTATTCTAATGGTTGGCAATGCGAGTCTTAATGAGCGTTAACTACGAATTAGCTTCTCGGGGGTTGCGTGGTATTTGGAAGACCCAAGGTAGTACCGTGCCCGGCCTTAAGGCTAGTGGTATTAGGGTCCGAATACGTATATTATCGGTTATTATAATACGCCAGGTAGCCGGAAGGTTGTACTCTTGATACTGTTACGAACCATTTCATTGGATAAGAAGACCCACCCTCGGAACGGCATTACCATAATACGGGCACCAGCTGCTTACAGGTGGTTACGACCGACAGTCCAGGGACGACAGGACGACAAGAGCGTCCCAGCGTCCAGGGACGACAGGACGACAAGAGCGTCCCGTCGTCCCGAAAGGTGGAGCGACGGTTACAGAACGTCGTCCCCAAGTCTATATAAGTAAACAGTCCCTACAGCTAGATAGTTAGTCTTAATCGCTCTCCAGCGATTAATGTTCACAATTCAATACATTGAGTTACCAACACCTCTCTCAAGTACTTGGTCTACCTTTTGGCTAGACACGATCAACTGTTTACTACCAGTACGCACCTGACTCTATTGTCAACAGAAACCAGTATCCAGTCTATCAGGCAACCTCGTCACCCGACCCCGTGACCTGCCTGATACCTCGATCGTTACACGTTAATCGCTCCTGTTCAACTAGGTTACCTGCGTACTAAGGGAACAGTACATACACGCAACATGTCGACTACCGGTTCACATACCCCTCGCCCAAGTAACAACAACTTGGCAGCCCAGGCTGGGGCAGCGGCCATTTCACCCCAGGCCCTGATGGCTGAGTTGGCACAGCTTCGTGCCCATATCGCCCAACTCCAGAACGGAGGAGGAGGAGGAACACGACTCAAGGTTCACGCTCCGGAGCCGTACGACGGCACCCCAGGAACCCTCCGGGGATTCCTTACTCAACTCAAGGCCTACCATCGCTTCAACGAATACGACTTTCCGGATGCCGAACGCAAAGTCCTTCATGCAGCGCACCTACTCAAGGGGAGCGCCTTAGACTGGTTTGAACCAACACTCAGGGACTATTCCGACAACACCTACGACGACCGTGATGATGCCACCAATCGTATCTTCAACTCCTTTACGGTATTCGCCGACGACCTCAAGAAGACCTTCGGAAACCCGGATGAGAAAAGATCTGCCGAGCGGAAACTGGAGACCTTGAAGCAGAAGGGCTCTGCTTCCGAGTACGCTTCCCGTTTTCGCCAAATCACGTCAAAACTAGACTGGGAAGACGAGAACCTAATGGCATGGTTCTATCGAGGACTCAAGGAGGAGGTTAAGGACGACCTTGCTCGCGAAAAGAGACCTAACGATTTTGCCGACTACGTCGAAATAGCAGTATCGATCGACAATCGCCTGTATGAGAGACGCATGGAAAGACGCGCCCCCGGTAAGGTATGGGCAAATCCGACAGCAAAGGCCAACACCGCGAAGAAGATTTATCACCGAAGCACGGCAACCGGTTGGCACAGCGGCCCTATGGAGCTAGACGTCGCCCAAAGGCAAGACGCCAGGAAGAAACTGAAGTGCTTCAATTGCCAGAAGGAAGGGCACTTCGCTCGAGAATGCAACCAGCCGCGAAGTTTTAGGAAGGTACCTGAAGGAAGGACCTCCTACCCCAACCGACAAGTCAACATGGCCGGACGCAGTGGTTCCACCCCGAGCCAACACAACAAACTAAGCTGGACAACATGCTACGATAACAGCTGCCACATCCACAAATCAGACAAGGAGGGATCCGGTTGGTTCCCCAAGGAACCTAAGAAGCGACAACTCGCAACAGGACGAAGGATAGAATACCATCCGGAAACACCCCAAACCCCTCCTGAGGACTACGAAGCGACGTTGCGGGAACGACACCCCACGGTCTGGAAAACCATGCGAGAACAGATCCAGAGGACAAAAAACGAGAAGGATCGGCTGTAAAGGGACTACAGTCGACCCACGACACTAGGTCCCTAGCAGTCGCAACTGCAGACGAGGACACACGACACCTGATTCTGGGAATCAAGATCGGACGACACAGGCTCGAAGCCATGATCGACAGTGGAGCACAAGGGAACTTTATCTCGCCCAGGGCGGTAAATCAGTGCAGAATCCATTGGAAAAGGAAGAAACAACCTTACCAACTCACGACAGTGGAAGGGACACCCGTTGTCTACGGAAACGGAAGAATCGAGAACGAAACAACACCGATTCTTATCAAACACGGAGACCAGGAAGAAATCATTACCCTGGACATTACGGAGACAGCGAGCCACGAGGTTATTCTGGGAATACCTTGGCTTCGCAAGCATAACCCACGGATTGACTGGATCACTGGCCAGCTGTATCGGGACAACCCCGTACAGGATTCACGACAATCAGCAAGCGCAGAACGAGACTCAGTCACTGAGCAGAGTCCTAGACACGGACCCTTAAACGAGCCTACCAACACATCGGACTTAGCCCCTGAGCAGCGTCAAGAGCAACGACCCTCAAGCAAGCCACCGCGATCGAGCACTCAAGATGGGAACTTGGAGTATGGATCGACGCAGACCTTTAGAGAAATCAACTATCTTAAAGAGTCAAACGAACCAACGACAATACCGGAAATCTACCACAAGTATACCGAGCTGTTCAGGGAACAGCCAGAAGGGGAAACCTTACCCGAACACACACAATGGGATCATGAGATACCCTTGAAAGAAGGAGGAGAACCTAGATTCCAAAAAATCTACGCCCTCAACGAAACTCAACGGCAAGCATTGAAGGAGTACATCCGGGATGGACTCAAGAAAGGACATATACGACCCTCGACATCGCCAGCAGGATATCCGATCCTATTTGTCCCAAAGAAGAACGGGAAACTACGACTGTGCGTTGACTATCGACAGCTCAACGACATTACGATCAAGAACCGCTACCCTCTACCCTTGATTACGGAAATCAGAGACCAACTGCATGGAGCAAAATGGTTCACAACACTAGACCTGCGAGGAGCCTACAACCTCATCCGTATGAAAGAAGGGGAAGAATGGAAGACGGCGTTTCGGACTCAAGAAGGACACTTTGAGTACCTAGTCATGCCATTCGGGCTGACTAACGCCCCAGCAACGTTTCAGACCATGATCAACCATGTTCTACGAGAATTCTTGGATCAGTTTGCGATCGTTTATCTCGACGACATCCTCATCTACTCAAGGACGCTTGAGGAGCACCAGGGACACGTACACCAAGTACTCCAGAAACTACAAGAATCAAGGCTACAGGTTGAACCAGAAAAGAGCAAATTCCACGTGCGACAAGCGGAATTTCTGGGATTCATGATCGAACCAGGCAGAGTCAAGATGCAAGACTCTAAAATCGAGGCAGTCAGGGACTGGCCCCGACCTACGAACGTCAAAGGAGTCAGAGGATTCCTTGGATTCACCAATTTCTACCGACGTTTCATCAAAGACTACAGCAAGATCGCAGCACCACTCACAGACCTTACTAAAGGAACTACCAAGGAAATACAGTGGAGCGACAAAACCGAAAGAGCCTTTCGACAGATCAAGGAGGCTATAGCTCAGGAACCGATCCTAGCTTTGCCTGATCCGGAAAAGGAGTTCGAAGTCGAGACCGACGCATCGGACTTTGCGATCGGCGGACAACTTGGACAACGAGACAAGGAAGGACGACTGCACCCTGTCGCCTTTTTCTCAAAGAAGCTCAACGGACCAGAGCTCAACTACCAGATCCACGACAAGGAGCTCATGGCAATCATCGAGGCATTCAAGGAATGGAAAGCTCACCTCAGCGGAACCAATCACCAGGTTAAGGTCTACACGGATCACAAGAACCTAACCTACTTCACCACTACGAAAGAACTCAACAAACGACAAACCAGATGGGCGGAATTCCTATCAGAGTTCAACTTCAAAATCATTTACCGGAAGGGTAATGAGAACGGAAGAGCCGATGCTCTTAGCCGAAGGGTGGACCACGAGCAGACACAACCACCCGAGCATCAGACAATCTTGAAGGTCAACCAGGACGGAGACCTCGAACAGGACCAACGACAACTCAACGCCCTGTTCATGTTGCAACAAGAAGAACACTGGACGAAGAGGATTCAGAATTCTCTAACCCCAGAAGACGACGCAGTTTGCGACCCAGGCAACAAAGAGACACCGCGCTACCACGGAAAGGCCTACGTCCCACGAGCATTACAGGAAGAGTTCGTCAGGGAATTTCATCAAGCACCAGCACACGGACACCAAGGCATCGCCAAGACCACCGAACGACTACAACGAACGTACAACTTCCCAGGACTACGGAAAGTCGTAAAAGACGTCGTGAGGGCTTGCGAATGCACAAAGGACAAGGCATCCAGGCACAAACCATACGGAGAATTGAGACCACTCCCGATACCAAGCAGGGCTTGGGGATCCGTCGCATTCGACCACATCGTCAAGCTGCCAGGATCGAGAGAACCAATGACAGGAACGGTATATGACAGCATCTTTGTCATTTCTGACAGACTCACCAAGTTCGGATACTTCATCCCCTACAAGGAAGAGAGCTCAGCGGAAGATCTCGCCTACACCTTTCTACGAGTCATTGCCTGTAACCACGGACTACCGGACGAGATAGTCTCAGACAGAGGAACGACATTTGCCTCTAAGTTTTGGAAATCACTCACAGCACAACTCGGGGTCAAACACAAGCTATCCACAGCTTACCACCCCCAAACAGACGGACAAGTAGAACGACTCAATCAGACACTCGAACAGTATCTACGAAGCTACGTCAACTACCAGCAAGACAACTGGGTTGTAATGCTGCCACTGGCACAGTTCGCTTACAACAGCGCCACGAACGACACTATCAAGTGCTCACCATTCTTCGCGAACTATGGATACGAACCAGAAATCCATCGACCACCACACAGCGGAATTGAAGTACCCAAGGCATTCCAAATAGCAAGCAAACTCAGGGAGCTACACGAGGAATTGCGAAAAGAAATCGCCTTCGTACAAACACAAATGGCGAAGTACTACAACCAGAAACGGTTGAAGGGACCAACCTTTGAGAAGGGAGACAAAGTCTATCTCCTACGCAAAAACATCAAGACGAAGCGGCCGAGCGACAAATTAGACCACAAAAAACTCGGACCCTTCACAGTTACCAGGAGGATATCGGACTCCAACTACGAGCTACGCTTGCCAGACACCATGAGAATCCACCCGATCTTTCACATCTCACTGCTTGAAGCAGCACCAGCCGGTGCAAGATTGCAAGAAAAGGTCGAGGTCGAAGCGTTAGAAGGAGAATACGAAGTTGAAGCCATCTGGGGATCACGGAAGAAAGGATCGGTCACGGAGTACCTGATCAAATGGCTGGGATATGACGAATTAGAAAATACATGGGAACCGGCTAAGCACTTGAAGCATTCCCACCAGATGCTTGAGGAGTACCACCGTCAAAACCCGAGCCAGATCTCAAGGATAGATCGAGAGGCGCACCTGCCAAATTCACCCCAAAAGCAGACTCAAAGACGCTCCAGTCGGTTACACCAACGGCGCCCATAGCCTGCGCATCCCCCGCTAAAGACTGCTCTTGAACGGACAAGTCAGTCTCCTCGTCAAACATCTCGTCCAAGCTTTGGACACCCCTCGCAAACAACTCATCACCACGGTCACGAAGCGATTTTCGTTGCCGACGAATCCGCATAAGACGGTTCAGGAGGACGTCCAGTTCTTCCTGCGCCTTCTCTTCGGCTTCCTGAAGACGCTTGTCTGCAGACATAGTTTGGTTCACTAGGGAAAACCCAAAATAAGCACCTACGAGGAAGAGGGCTCGGATGAACTACTCACAAGCACTCACTACCGAAATACCATCACACGCCTTGCGGGCACGAACGCACGCGGAGCATCGGGAAAGCTCCCCCGGAGGAAGACGACACACCTGCTTTGAACGGTAACATCGAGAGCAGGGCATTGCAGCGATCTCGCCAGAAGACTCCACGAAGGCGGTAAGAGTGGCGATTTGGGCAGACTTGATTTTTGAAGAGCTATTTCTTTGTTTTCTTATACCGGACATTTTATCAGCATGAGCGGCACAGGGTTAGTAGGAAAAAGGAAGACCGCGACGTACCTCAACGTGGGCACCGACAGGGGTTTGTTAGTTGCATGGTCTTCGGGACGAAGACTTGGAGGAGGGACATCGTGTTACGAACCATTTCATTGGATAAGAAGACCCACCCTCGGAACGGCATTACCATAATACGGGCACCAGCTGCTTACAGGTGGTTACGACCGACAGTCCAGGGACGACAGGACGACAAGAGCGTCCCAGCGTCCAGGGACGACAGGACGACAAGAGCGTCCCGTCGTCCCGAAAGGTGGAGCGACGGTTACAGAACGTCGTCCCCAAGTCTATATAAGTAAACAGTCCCTACAGCTAGATAGTTAGTCTTAATCGCTCTCCAGCGATTAATGTTCACAATTCAATACATTGAGTTACCAACACCTCTCTCAAGTACTTGGTCTACCTTTTGGCTAGACACGATCAACTGTTTACTACCAGTACGCACCTGACTCTATTGTCAACAGAAACCAGTATCCAGTCTATCAGGCAACCTCGTCACCCGACCCCGTGACCTGCCTGATACCTCGATCGTTACATGGCGACTAGGACGGTGAGACGGACGACGTGGTAGAGAAGTTAGACTTACTAGAGAACCTATTCGTAGATGCCCCGTTGAGGGACTTCTGGAATCAAGGGTTGGAAACGAATAACTGTTACTGGCTTATCCGTAAGATGGTTCTTGATAGTGAACGTTAGTTTCCAAGCTAGTGGGGATTGCTAATTTCGATCTCGGAGTGTTCTATCGACGAAGGAAAGTGGCTTTGTTGGAGAGACCGTATCTGGATTCCTTGCTTGGAGCCCCTACGCACCCGGATCATCCAAGAGACCTACGACTCGACTCTCGCCGGCCACCCAGGAAGAGATCTTACTAAGTCTCTGATCGCTCGGAAGTATACGTGGCCGGGACTCAGCCAGGATGTTCGAAGGTTTATCCGAAACTGTAACGTTTGTGGAAGGGCTGCTATATGGCGCGAGAAGAAACGGGGGCTCTTGCAGCCCTTGCCTATCCCCGATAGGATATGGTCCGAACTATCGTTGGACTTTATTACCGACTTGCCCCCTTCTGGACCCGACTAAGCGACGAATATCATGGTGATTACCGATAGGCTATCCAAGAGCGTGGTTTTCGAGCCGATGGCTTCGATTACTATAGAGTCGGTAGTAGAACGCCTAGTTGTTTCTCTGATACGTTACTATGGTCTACTACGTGCGATTGTCTCGGATAGAGGACCGCAGTTCGTAGGCTTGATGTGGAAACGGATCTGCGAGCTGCTAGGGATTACTAGAAGACTATTAACGGCGTATCACCTAGAGATAGACGGAGTAACGGAGCGTATGAACCAGGTGATCGAACATTATCTCCGTTGCTATACTATATACTGGCAGGACGATTGGGCTGAACTACTTCTAATGGCGATGCTGGCAATCAATAACCGTGACGTAACGTCGATAGGAATCAGCCCCTTCTTTGTAACGTATGGCTATCACGTCGACCTCCTAAGCACTCTTGTTGGCGTCGAAGAAGGGGGACCTCTCCGCATAGAGGGCCGGTTACTAGTAGCGAGAGGAGAGGAGTTCGTGGCACGGTTGAGGGAGGCTACGGAGTTTGCTTAAGTAGTGATGGCTTCCGCGCAAGAGCGGTAAGAGGAGTACGCTAACTAGGCACGGTAGGCTGCAGAGCGATTCTACGTGGGAGATAGAGTCTGGCTAAGGTTGCAAAACGTTAAGACCGATAGGCCGTCGAAGAAACTAGACTGGCGTAACGCCAAGTACGAAGTCACGGAGGTGGTCAGCTCGCATTCTTACCGACTAAATACGCCCCTTGGGATTCACCCTGTTTTTCACGTCTCTATGTTGAAGAGGGCTACTGACGACCCGTTACCCTCGTAAGTTCAGGATGACACGCAGCCTCCAGCCATCATTGCCGAAGACACTGGGGAACAAGAATGGTTTGTAGAGGAGATCCTCAACGTGAGGAAAAAGGGGAGGGGCCACCAAGTGCTGGTCAAGTGGGCAGGTTATGTCTAGCCAACATGGGAACCACTGAGCGTTTTTCTAGACACAGAGGCTCTAGATAAATACGAGGCTGCCTACGGGAAGGTTAGTGACTGATAATACCCTAGGAAGGGGAGGAGGGGGGTATTGTAACGGGCTGAGCCCGATATGGCCCTCGGTGACTCTCGGCTAGCTTACGTGCGAGTACGGTCTACCAAAGCCCCTGGACGAAGCTATTCCCACATCTCTACACAGCACACCGAATATTCTAGCAATACGCTCAGACTATCGTACTTACGAGGATAAAGAGGCCTGCGAGCCGCTGGAATATCTCGTATCTGTCCTTTTCTTCTCCAAGCTTAGTGTACTCGTAGAGTCGTTATCAGATAGTTGCAATATACTCCTGAGACCGTTACAGTTAACGAAACGATAATACGTCGATAGATTAATTGAAATAAAGTTAACGTATATGTATAGCGAGCGACGCAGTATAGCGAGCGACGTACTTCCTATCACCTCTCTAACGACGAGCTGAATTATACAATAACAACAAAGTAAATCAATTAAAACTACTCGGAACTAGATTCTCTAGACGTCTCTATATCGTTTTTATAAGTACGCGTATTATATCCGGTTATACGGCATTTGCTACATTGCTGTCTACCCGTCTCGACCCTCCTCTTACGACTACTCCTTTGACGCGTTTCTTACTCTAATTACTCGTCCGTATCCTTCTGAGCTAATAAATCTTGAGTATCGCTTATAGTAAGTGATCCTTTTTACTATACGCGTGTCTTTTTAGCCCTTCGATGCTTACTAAGTACTTCATTTGCGTCCCGAAGTATCCGGACCTCGGATCGAAGGAGAGCTACCTTATATATTATTACCTTCGTACCTTTAGTAAACTAGTCGATAACATCTAAAATTGGTATCGGAGAGCTGCCCTAGTAACCGTTAATCCTCCCCTTAATAAAATCCGTTTGCGAAACGGCGTCTATCGGGTTACGCGGTATCTGAGAGGTCTAAGGGTTAGCTGACGCCGGAGGTGGACCGGTCGGTATTGGAGTCCGCAGCTTTATATCTAACTTAGATATGACCGCGTCCGGGTTATGAGGGACTAAACTAGCCCCTCTAAATCTAGCCTTGACGTTATCTTCTATGAAAATATCGTAGAATACGGCTTTAAACGCGATAAAGAACTCGAGCTTGGTTACGTGGTTAATATGTGACTTTATAAGTACTTCGATTTGACGGCCGTACGCCCGCTTTAGTAGATTGAAATACCCGACGTTAAGTGGCTGGAATAGGTGAGAAGAGTGCGGAGGTATAGAGATCGTGATAATGTTGTAGTCCTTATAGAACTGGTCAAACTCGGCCGAAACGTGGCTCTCGTGGCCGTTAATTACTAATATTCGATATACGCCAGTTTTGCGACTGGTATGTTTTTCGAAATGTTATATCTATTCAAGACCTGTCTCGTTGTCGGTCCATCTATTGGTAGTAGGCTTGATGGCCTAATCGAGCGGGAGTGCGCTCTCTGTATACTAGTTCGTAAGGTGATAAGCCCCCTTTACTACGATAAACGGCGGGACGTATTACCTTAGCGCATTCACTCCTTAGATTACCGTAACTTATTCCCGATTGCTAGGCAAGATTGTCTTTACCTTGCCGCGTCTTTCTATACGCGTAACGACTATTACCGAGCTAATAATCCCCATTATAAAGCCGGTCTCATCGAATTTATATAGATCCGCGTCCTGGATACCGTATTTAGCTCTCATATTCCATATAAACCGGAACTACGCGCCAATTTTTTTAGGATCTTCGTAGAGGGCTCTCTAGTAGTCGTATACGCGATTGAAACGCGTCCGGAGCTCTAGGTGTCGCTTAACGAAGCTCGATGGCTAGCGTAGACCGACGCGTGTCGCGTCGCGCTCTACAAGCAAGATATTAGCCATATCTCCCACGTCCGCAAGCCGGGGCGGGAATCCTCGCGAATCCAGGTCCAATATATTCTGAAGAATAGCATTCTCTTCTAGTTCCGTTAGTTTTGTAGAATTAGCGCGGGTATCTTGTCGGGTACGTCGGCCGGCCATTCTATAGCGGAGGGTTGATTCTGGTATATTATATAGCTTTGCAAAGGCCCGGTAACTTAGTTCCGGTGTTCCTTTGCAAGCTTAGATAGCTAAGAGAAGCCTACTTTCATTTGAAGTGGATTGTATCGTTTGTTATAGAGAAAAGACGCGTTGAAGGTGGATATTCGGTCATTTTATGAGAAGTACGTCGCTCGCTATAATACGTCGCTCGCTATAATACGTCGCTCGCTATATATATACGTTATTAGCTTTAATTTCCACGTCCTAAACTAAACGTACCGACCCCGGCTTCTTATATAATACTTTATTAGCTATCCGAACTAGCTACCCCTACCGTTCTCACCCCATCAAACTGGAAAACGACAAACTCTCAACCCATTTATCTCCCGAACTAGTTATACCACGTCGCTACGAATATCAAATCTGGAATCGGACAATTGAGACGAATACAATCATATCATATTTGTCGATTTTGCGGTTCGGAATCTAAATGCCTTCTGCTCACTAAAATTAAATGCCTTCTACCCCATGTCTGTACCGTTAGGTCTCGACTTTGGCGGGGATTTTAAATGCCTTCTACTACAAGGCTTCATGGTATTAAGGTTAGGCTTTAAACACTTCATGGAATGCTATCTAAACTGTAGGTATCTCAGCCCCTCGGTGCGCTCAAATGCAGTAGCAAAGCAAAATGCCACGCGGTCGTTGCATAGTCGCCACTACTACGTCTTTCCAAGTCCAAGCACCTTCTTCGCCTTGCTCGGCTTCTCTCTGTTCGCCTCTTCGTCCCCGACCTTCTCCTTCGGCTTCCTGCCCTCGATGTTATTATAATGCAGAATGCCCTGCTCCCTATCATGGGACAGCTTCTCCTTATCCTGATCAGTCAGGGGCACGCCTTCAATGCTCTTTACTTTCTTGCCTTCAATGAATGATACAATTCCTCCGACAGCTGCAATAATACATGCCAGAGCGACGAAGAGACCGGTTGACCACGAGGGTCGATCGTATCTATCCATGCCCCACATGAATCCGCAGAGGACAGCCTGCAGGAAGGTGTTCCCAATCATAGTCCATATAAAGAAATCCATCTTCCAGGGCGCCGTGGGGGGAGCTCGGACTCCGGTCAAAGGCGTAACGGAGATCTTCTCGATAGGATAGGGGACGCTGCTGAGAGGTACGTCTTCCGGAATGCTACTATGGCCGACGTCAATTGGCAACACCTCGGATCCCTCGAGACGGAACCAGTCGCTCTTGAGGCCAGCCAGACGTCGCCAAGCCTCCTCCTGCTTTAGGACGCGGAACTTCAGCAGGTAGTAGCAGTCGCGGAATCTCCACGGGGCCAGTCCAAATCCTGTGACGCAGAAGAGCGCATTGAGAATCTGCGAGTCAACCTCGATCCATATACGGCGCGGAGAGTTGATATCATTGCACGTCGGGTAGCACATGGCTGGAGAGGCGTTGCAAAGCAGCAGGAACAGCATGCCACCCCATGCGCCAACGTTGAGTCCGTATAGCACCCAGAAGAAGCCCCAAAACGTTGTGGAAAACTTCCAAGCAGTGATTAGCCATCGCTTTGTCGACTCCTGCCAGGTATACTTGGGTGGGAAATGGTAACCGTTGTCGAATGGCACCATAAGCTCAGCATCAGTCGCTACTTGATCCGCAACCGTCGTATGGTCGGAGGCCACTTTCCTTCGCTCATTCGTTGTTGGCTCTTCTCCCACTGTCCGGCCGCCCAGTCTCTTCTCTTCATACCCCTCGTTGTTCGAAGTGGAAGCCTCGCGGTTCGATGACGAGCCTGCAGCAGGCTCATGAGCTGCGCATGGAATGGGGGCCAAGACAGTGCCTGGTGGCTTCTGGCCTGACGAAGAGCGATGTTGTCGGCCAATTCTATTGACAGAAAGCACGGATGCAGCGATCTCTCCAGTGGTAGCCATGAATCCTGACGGAGGGGTCGACTCTTCGAATTGTCTCGACAACCTTCGAATAGTGCCTCCAAAGGACGACCTTGAGGCACCGCAGCCTCTTGTTGAAAGGGTATCGCTCGTACGTCGGATGGGAGAGGTCGCCGGAGTGAAGGAGTTATGCCGAGCGGTGTATGGCCGTGAATGGCTCGATTGGGGTCGCCGGTTCAGCCCTGACGGCTGCTGACCGTACTTAAAGTAGGTGGAATGGTTCAACAGAAACTATGCTCTGCTCGAAAGGGCCTGCGACCGAAAAAAAATCGAGATGATGAAGGCCTCAACCGGGAATGGTGCCGGGGAGGAG
>VSMA01000079.1:10000-12500 GCA_009194965.1 Coniochaeta sp. 2T2.1 | reverse complement strand
TTAAGCCATGCATGTCTAAGTATAAGCAATTATACCGCGAAACTGCGAATGGCTCATTAAATCAGTTATCGTTTATTTGATAGTACCTTACTACTTGGATAACCGTGGTAATTCTAGAGCTAATACATGCTAAAAATCCCGACTTCGGAAGGGATGTATTTATTAGATTAAAAACCAATGCCCTTCGGGGCTCTCTGGTGATTCATAATAACTTCTCGAATCGCACGGCCTTGCGCCGGCGATGGTTCATTCAAATTTCTGCCCTATCAACTTTCGACGGCTGGGTCTTGGCCAGCCATGGTGACAACGGGTAACGGAGGGTTAGGGCTCGACCCCGGAGAAGGAGCCTGAGAAACGGCTACTACATCCAAGGAAGGCAGCAGGCGCGCAAATTACCCAATCCCGACTCGGGGAGGTAGTGACAATAAATACTGATACAGGGCTCTTTTGGGTCTTGTAATTGGAATGAGTACAATTTAAATCCCTTAACGAGGAACAATTGGAGGGCAAGTCTGGTGCCAGCAGCCGCGGTAATTCCAGCTCCAATAGCGTATATTAAAGTTGTTGCAGTTAAAAAGCTCGTAGTTGAACCTTGGGCCTGGCTGGCCGGTCCGCCTCACCGCGTGCACTGGTCCGGCCGGGCCTTTCCCTCTGGGGAACCGCATGCCCTTCACTGGGTGTGTCGGGGAACCAGGACTTTTACTTTGAACAAATTAGATCGCTTAAAGAAGGCCTATGCTCGAATACATTAGCATGGAATAATAGAATAGGACGTGTGGTTCTATTTTGTTGGTTTCTAGGACCGCCGTAATGATTAATAGGGACAGTCGGGGGCATCAGTATTCAATTGTCAGAGGTGAAATTCTTGGATTTATTGAAGACTAACTACTGCGAAAGCATTTGCCAAGGATGTTTTCATTAATCAGGAACGAAAGTTAGGGGATCGAAGACGATCAGATACCGTCGTAGTCTTAACCATAAACTATGCCGACTAGGGATCGGACGATGTTATATTTTGACTCGTTCGGCACCTTACACGAAAGTAAAGTTTCTGGGTTCTGGGGGGAGTATGGTCGCAAGGCTGAAACTTAAAGAAATTGACGGAAGGGCACCACCAGGGGTGGAGCCTGCGGCTTAATTTGACTCAACACGGGGAAACTCACCAGGTCCAGACACAAGTAGGATTGACAGATTGAGAGCTCTTTCTTGATTTTGTGGGTGGTGGTGCATGGCCGTTCTTAGTTGGTGGAGTGATTTGTCTGCTTAATTGCGATAACGAACGAGACCTTAACCTGCTAAATAGCCCGTATTGCTTTGGCAGTACGCTGGCTTCTTAGAGGGACTATCGGCTCAAGCCGATGGAAGTTTGAGGCAATAACAGGTCTGTGATGCCCTTAGATGTTCTGGGCCGCACGCGCGCTACACTGACAGAGCCAGCGAGTACTCCCTTGGCCGGAAGGTCCGGGTAATCTTGTTAAACTCTGTCGTGCTGGGGATAGAGCATTGCAATTATTGCTCTTCAACGAGGAATCCCTAGTAAGCGCAAGTCATCAGCTTGCGTTGATTACGTCCCTGCCCTTTGTACACACCGCCCGTCGCTACTACCGATCGAATGGCTCAGTGAGGCTTCCGGACTGGCCTAGAGAGGTCGGCAACGACCACTCAGGGCCGGAAAGCTATCCAAACTCGGTCATTTAGAGGAAGTAAAAGTCGTAACAAGGTCTCCGTTGGTGAACCAGCGGAGGGATCATTACAAGAAGCCGAAAGGCTACTTAAAACCATCGCGAACTCGTCCAAGTTGCTTCGGCGGCGCGGGACCCCTCGGGGGACCGCAGCGCCGCTTCCCCCCCGGGGGTTGCGGGGCGCCCGCCGGAGGTCACAAACTCTCATGTATTATAGTGGATCTCTGAGTAAAAAACAAATAAGTTAAAACTTTCAACAACGGATCTCTTGGTTCTGGCATCGATGAAGAACGCAGCGAAATGCGATAAGTAATGTGAATTGCAGAATTCAGTGAATCATCGAATCTTTGAACGCACATTGCGCCCGCTAGTACTCTAGCGGGCATGCCTGTTCGAGCGTCATTTCAACCCTCAAGCCCTGCTTGGTGTTGGGGCCCTACGGCTGCCGTAGGCCCTGAAAGGAAGTGGCGGGCTCGCTACAACTCCGAGCGTAGTAATTCATTATCTCGCTTAGGGTGTTGTGCGGTGCTCCAGCCGTTAAAGACCATCTTTAACTCAAGGTTGACCTCGGATCAGGTAGGAATACCCGCTGAACTTAAGCATATCAATAAGCGGAGGAAAAGAAACCAACAGGGATTGCCCCAGTAACGGCGAGTGAAGCGGCAACAGCTCAAATTTGAAATCTGGCTCTCGGGCCCGAGTTGTAATTTGTAGAGGATGCTTTTGGCGAGGTGCCTTCTGAGTTCCCTGGAACGGGACGCCAGAGAGGGTGAGAGCCCCGTATAGTCGGACACCTAGCCTCTGTAAAGCTCCTTCGA
>VSMA01000079.1:0-2500 GCA_009194965.1 Coniochaeta sp. 2T2.1 | reverse complement strand
CAAACTCTCATGTATTATAGTGGATCTCTGAGTAAAAAACAAATAAGTTAAAACTTTCAACAACGGATCTCTTGGTTCTGGCATCGATGAAGAACGCAGCGAAATGCGATAAGTAATGTGAATTGCAGAATTCAGTGAATCATCGAATCTTTGAACGCACATTGCGCCCGCTAGTACTCTAGCGGGCATGCCTGTTCGAGCGTCATTTCAACCCTCAAGCCCTGCTTGGTGTTGGGGCCCTACGGCTGCCGTAGGCCCTGAAAGGAAGTGGCGGGCTCGCTACAACTCCGAGCGTAGTAATTCATTATCTCGCTTAGGGTGTTGTGCGGTGCTCCAGCCGTTAAAGACCATCTTTAACTCAAGGTTGACCTCGGATCAGGTAGGAATACCCGCTGAACTTAAGCATATCAATAAGCGGAGGAAAAGAAACCAACAGGGATTGCCCCAGTAACGGCGAGTGAAGCGGCAACAGCTCAAATTTGAAATCTGGCTCTCGGGCCCGAGTTGTAATTTGTAGAGGATGCTTTTGGCGAGGTGCCTTCTGAGTTCCCTGGAACGGGACGCCAGAGAGGGTGAGAGCCCCGTATAGTCGGACACCTAGCCTCTGTAAAGCTCCTTCGACGAGTCGAGTAGTTTGGGAATGCTGCTCAAAATGGGAGGTATATCTCTTCTAAAGCTAAATATAGGCCAGAGACCGATAGCGCACAAGTAGAGTGATCGAAAGATGAAAAGCACTTTGAAAAGAGGGTTAAATAGCACGTGAAATTGTTGAAAGGGAAGCGCCTGTGACCAGACTTGTGCCGGGCTGATCATCCACCGTTCTCGGTGGTGCACTCGACCCGGCTCAGGCCAGCGTCGGTTCTCGTAGGGGGATAAAAGCTTCGGGAACGTGGCTCCTTCGGGAGTGTTATAGCCCGTTGCTTAATACCCTTGTGGGGACCGAGGTTCGCGCTCTGCAAGGACGCTGGCATAATGGTCATCGGCGACCCGTCTTGAAACACGGACCAAGGAGTCGAGGTTTTGCGCGAGTGTTTGGGTGTAAAACCCGCACGCGTAATGAAAGTGAACGTAGGTGAGAGCTTCGGCGCATCATCGACCGATCCTGATGTATTCGGATGGATTTGAGTAAGAGCGTATAGCCTCGGACCCGAAAGATGGTGAACTATGCCTGAATAGGGTGAAGCCAGAGGAAACTCTGGTGGAGGCTCGCAGCGGTTCTGACGTGCAAATCGATCGTCAAATTTGGGCATGGGGGCGAAAGACTAATCGAACCATCTAGTAGCTGGTTACCGCCGAAGTTTCCCTCAGGATAGCAGTGTTGTTCTTCAGTTTTATGAGGTAAAGCGAATGATTAGGGACTCGGGGGCGCTATATAGCCTTCATCCATTCTCAAACTTTAAATATGTAAGAAGCCCTTGTTACTTAATTGAACGTGGGCATTCGAATGTACCAACACTAGTGGGCCATTTTTGGTAAGCAGAACTGGCGATGCGGGATGAACCGAACGCGGGGTTAAGGTGCCAGAGTGGACGCTCATCAGACACCACAAAAGGCGTTAGTACATCTTGACAGCAGGACGGTGGCCATGGAAGTCGGAATCCGCTAAGGACTGTGTAACAACTCACCTGCCGAATGTACTAGCCCTGAAAATGGATGGCGCTCAAGCGTCCCACCCATACCCCGCCGTCAGGGTAGAAACGATGCCCTGACGAGTAGGCGGCCGTGGGGGTCAGTGACGAAGCCTAGGGCGTGAGCCCGGGTCGAACGGCCCCTAGTGCAGATCTTGGTGGTAGTAGCAAATACTTCAATGAGAACTTGAAGGACCGAAGTGGGGAAAGGTTCCATGTGAACAGCGGTTGGACATGGGTTAGTCGATCCTAAGCTATAGGGAAGTTCCGTTTCAAAGGGGCACTTGTGCCCCGTGTAGCGAAAGGGAAGCCGGTTAATATTCCGGCACCTGGATGTGGGTTTTGCGCGGTAACGCAACTGAACACGGAGACGACGGCGGGGGCCCCGGGCAGAGTTCTCTTTTCTTCTTAACGGCCTATCACCCTGAAAACAGTTTGTCTGGAGATAGGGTTTAATGGCCGGAAGAGCCCAGCACTTCTGCTGGGTCCGGTGCGCTCTCGACGTCCCTTGAAAATCCGTGGGAGGGAATAATTCTCACGCCAGGTCGTACTCATAACCGCAGCAGGTCTCCAAGGTGAACAGCCTCTGGTTGATAGAACAATGTAGATAAGGGAAGTCGGCAAAATAGATCCGTAACTTCGGGAAAAGGATTGGCTCTAAGGGTTGGGTACGTGGGCTTTGGGCTGAACCCCTGGGAGCAGATCGCCACTAGCCGGGCAACCGGCCGGCGGCTTCAGCATCCGGGGACTAGGCCCATGGCAGGCTTCGGGCCGCTCCGGCGTACGTTTAACAACCAACTTAGAACTGGTACGGACAGGGGGAATCTGATGTCTAATTAAAACATAGCATTGCGATGGCCAGAAAGTGGTGT
>VSMA01000078.1:0-29821 GCA_009194965.1 Coniochaeta sp. 2T2.1 | reverse complement strand
AGTCCGCCCGTCCGCTTACGAGAGAGAACTGCTCCGTTACTGCCCCCACCGGTGAAAGCACTGTTCGAACAAGGGTACGAGTCCGACGAAGTACTACGGTCTATACTGAAGGCCTTAGAGGAGAACCACGCCCGCCACCCGCGTATCACCCTGGCCGAGTGTGAGAACAGACACGGATACCTGTACTATCGAGACCGGCTGTACGTCCCTGAACATCAAGAGCTGCTCGCTGAGCTTGTACGCTCGTACCACGAGAGCCCGGTCACCGGACATATGGGCCGAGCGAGAACCTACGAGGCCATTTCGAGAGAATACTACTGGCCGGGTATACTATCCTATATCGAGCGATGGGTCAGAAACTGCCACACCTGTAAGCGAATCACCGTCTCCAGAGAAGCACGCCAGGGGGTACTCAAGCCCCTACCGATCCCCGACCGAGCCTGGCAGGATATCTCCATGGACTTCATCACACAACTGCCCGAAAGCGATGGGTACGACGCGATCCTTGTCGTAGTGGACCGTCTGACGAAGATGAAGCACTTTATAGCTTGTAAAGGAACCTGTGATGCCGAGGAAGTCGCCCGCCTGTACACGAAGCATGTCTGGAAGATCCACGGCCTCCCTAAGACAATTGTTTCCGACCGCGGAGCCCAATTCGTGTCCGCGTTCTGGAGGCACCTGATCCGCCGCCTAGGAATCCAAGCCCTGCTATCGACTGCATACCACCCGGAGACAGATGGCCAGACCGAGATCGCGAACGCTTTCCTGGAACAGTACTTGCGTGGTCAAGTCTCTTACCTCCAAGACGACTGGTCGAGATGGCTGCCCCTTGCCGAGTTCGCCCTGAACAACGCCATCAACGAGAGCACCGGCACGACACCGTTCTTCGCCAATTACGGCTTCCACCCCCGCCTGGGATTCGAACCTGTACAGCCTGGACCACGGCGCGCCGCTCGCGACTCCGAGGAGTTGGTCCTGAAGATGAAAACGATCCACGAGTACCTGCAATCCGAGATCTGCCTTGCCCAAGCCCGCCAGGAGGAATACGCCAACCGGAAAAGGAGACCTGCCCGCCGTTACCAAGAAGGCCAGGAAGTATGGCTAGACGCCCGCCATATCAAGACCGGCCGCCCGCAGAAGAAGCTCGACTGGAAACTACTCGGACCGTTCAGGATCACCGAAGTCGTCAGCCCGTATGCCTACCGCCTGGAACTGCCTGCGTCTATGAGGATACACCCTGTCTTCCATGTCAGCCTGCTCCGGCCCGCTGCCACCGATCCCTTGCCTGGCCAGCGCCACGCCCCTCCCCCTCCAGTAGAGGTGGATGGCATCGAAGAATTCGAGGTCGAGGACATCCTGGACTCCCGTTGGGAGAGGAGAGGCCGGGGTCGCCCTCGGTTGAAGTACACTGTCAAGTGGGTTGGATACGACGATCCCACCGAAGCACCCGCCGAGCACCTGGAGAACGCACAGGAGATCGTCCGCAACTTTCACCGCCGGTACCCGAACAAGCCTAGACCGTAACCGCGTCGTCGGAGCTCCGCCCTAGAGGAGGGGAGTACTGTCACGGCGCCGAGGCCGCAGGAAATTGACCCACGTGACCCTATCACGTGGCGGACCCAGTGCGGACCCGCGACAAAGAAATATCTTTTACGTTGATTCTGTCCATTATGTTTTGTAGCTCTTCGAGCTACGTCCTGTCATTCAGCCTGCCCGCAACCACGGGATCGAGTCTGTCCATAGCAAATATTATCTCATAAGCCTTACTCTGCTCCCTGCCTGACACTCCCGTGACACTTCTACGCCGGAAGAGAATCGGGATATACAAAACTATTCGAGCGACGAGAACGCCCGAAGCAATACTTCAACTGCCAGAAAATAACCGACTACAGGGCATATCAGTATACCAAACCCCAATTCTGTAGAAGATACGCAAAAGAGGGCTACTACTATACGCAATATACGGAGGCGATCTTGAAATACGTCCCGCACGGAGGCTCTTACGAATCGTTTAGCAGGAACTATCGGAAGCTCTACCCGTCTCAGCATAAGTAGGACATTCCGTATAATCCAACTAAACGTCAGAAAACAGGGTATAGTATACGATAGTTTGATAAACGACGAGGAAATACAAGATACGACAGTACTAGCTATTCAAGAGCCTCAGGCGCGGAGGATCCAAGGCCGTCTCCTAACGACGCCTATAGGACATCACAAGTAGACCAAAATAGTCCTATCAACGTAGAGAGATGGCAGGTAGGCTATCAGAAGCATGCTTTGGATCAACAAGGACGTCGAAGCAGAGCAGGTAGCCGTAGACTCCCCAGATATAACGGCAGCAGTTATTCGACTTCCGGAACGGTTAGTTCTGGTAGCCTCCGTATACGTACCGGAGAGCGACCTAGAAGTACTACGGGATATATATAGCAACATACGAAGGACTATCTACAAAGTGAGAAGGAAAGCGGATATAGTAGTAGATGTAGTAGTAGTAGGAGACTTCAACCGGTACGACTAATTCTGGAGCGGAAACGATATATCGGTAGAAAGACAGGGCGAAGTAGATCCGATTATCGACCTAATAAATAAGTTCGCTCTTAGCAGCCTTCTTCTACAGGGAACCAAAATATGGTACGGAGGAAATCACGATACAACAACGATTGACCTAGTCCTCGTATCAGAAGAGTTAAAAGACGCCACGGTCAAGTATACGGCCGAAGGGATAGACTATAGCTCAGATTACTACGCGATTGAAATGGTCTTTAACGTCTCAACCCCAGTAAGGAGACCGCCGGACCGGCTCCTTCTTAAAAACGTACCGTAGAAGGATATAAATACCAGGATTGCGAACTTACTAGGAGATACCCTACTAAGTAGTACAACACAGCAGAAGACAGATAGACTTATAGCGGCGGTCTCAGATACCGTTCACATCTTAATACCAAAGGCCAGGCCGTTACCCTATGCTAAGCGCTGGTAGACATCCGACTTGACGTAACTACGCCGTATATATATATATTAGAGGAACCGCGCGCGCGCGGATCGTCGGGCCGGGCGAGCTATACAGACTCTCGAGGAAACGGTAAGGGTAGCGGCAAAGCAATATTATAACGCTATTCGCTAGCAGAAGAAGAAATACTAGAACGAATTTCTGACAGATAACGATAATATCTAGAAAGCGGCTAAATACCTGAAATCAGGCGACGAATCGGTATTCGGAAAAGTCCTATAGCTTACCAGAACGGATAGGACAACTACTATTAACCACGAAGAGCAAGTAGAAGAGTTGTTAAGCAAGTTCTTTCCCCTGCTACCAGACGATATCGACGAGGAGGGCCCGAGGCCACAAAGAGCGCCCATTGTAATACGGCCTATTACTTTGGAGGAAGTAGAGAGGCAGCTCTTTGCCGTAAAGTCATAGAAGGCGCTAGGAAAGGACGGTTTACCGGCAATAGTATGGAAAGAGACCTAGCCGGCAATCAAATACTACGTTTTGGCATTGTTTCGGGCATCCTTAGAAGAGGGACATCTACTAGACCAATGGCGGCATGCCAAAATCATCCCTCTGAAGAAGCTAGGCAAAGAGGACTATACGATCGCGAAAGCGTAGAGGCCCATTTCGTTATTAGCAACGCTAGGCAAGATCCTCGAGTCGGTAGTCGTAAAGAAGATATTACATACAATCGAAACACATAGCCTCCTCCCGACGAACCACTTCGGTACACATAAGTAGCGTTCAGCAGAATAGGTACTTATATTTCTATAAGAGCAGATCTATACAATATAGCGGGGACGCAAGATCGTAAGCTTAGTCAGCTTCGACGTCAAAGGGGCTTACAACGGCGTATATAAAGAGAGACTATTGCAAAGGATAGAGGCTCGAGGCATTCCAAAGGTGCTTTGCCGGTAGGTAGAAGCCTTCTGCTCCGAACGCACAGCCTCGATCCAGGTCAACGGGCAAACATCCGGAATACGAAACCTCCTACAGGCTAGCCTACTACAAGGCTTACCGCTATCGCCTATTTTATTCCTGTTCTTTAACGCAGACCTGGTGCAGCGACGAATTGATACTCGTAGGGGCGCTATAGCCTTTGTAGACGACTTCATAGCCTAGGTTACAGGGCCTACGGTACAGAGTAACAAGGAAGGTATACAAACAATTATTAACGAGGCCCTGAAGTAGGAGAGGAGGAGCGGAGCGACATTTGAAGCAGACAAGATAGCAATCATCTACTTTACCCGCAAACCGTACAAGACGGACTCTCAGCCATTTACTATCAAGGGGCAAGCCGTCTAACCGAAGGAATACGTCAAGATCCTCGGCGTAATTATAGACGCCAAGTTCAAATACAAGGAATACTTGGTAAGGGTAGCTTCGAAGGAACTATAGGCGGCGATAGAGCTAAAGCGGCTTAGAGGACTATCGCCGGCTATAGCGCGGCAACTGTTTACGGCTATAGTAGCACCGGTAGTAGACTACGCCTCTAACGTCTGGAGGTACGAGTGCAGATACAAGGCGGCTATACCCATCAACAGGGTCCAGAAAATAGGGGTATAGGCGATAGTTGGAACGTTTATAACGGTAGTTACGAGCGTAGTAGAGGTAGAGGCCAACATCCTTACCGTAGAAGATAGACTCTGGAGAAGAGCTATCAAGCTATAGACAGATATCTATACCTTGCCCGAAACCAACCCGCTGCATAGGAACACATCCCGGATACGGAAACTCCGAAAACAATACCGATCGCCACTTTTTTAAGTAACGGAAGTATTAAAGGAAATTCCGATAGAAGATCTCGAAACTATTAACCCATTTATAATCGTACTATAGGAGAAGCGAATAGACGCTATTACCGACGATTCGGTAGAGTCGCAAAGACTAGATTCCGCGGTCCGTATTACGGTAAGCAGCTCGGCAAGGAAAGGGACAGTAGGAATAGGCGGAGCAATCGAGATATATAAATCTATACAAAGTAAACCGACTATCGATACATTCTCCTATACTCTCGGTCCGAGAACAGAGCAGAACCTATACGTAGGAAAACTAGCCGCAGTAGTATACGCCCTTAACCAACTACCGTATCTCAGATATCGCAACGTTACGCTCATAACCCGAAACAAAGCGGCTATACTTGTACTGAGAAATCTACGACAACAGTTTAGCCAAGAATACCTCTATAGCGTCTACAAGTCCATTAGAAAGCTCAGGAGAGAAGGCAATACGCTAGGAGTCGTATAGCTCCCGACGAGCGAAGACGACCAACTCTGGATACGTACCAAAGAGACAGTCAAGGCAGCTATCCGTTAGGACGCGGAGCTACAGACAATACAACGCAGGATGCGATCAACGACGCTCAACCTCGTACGTACCAAGCGAGGCACTACTAAAAGCCTACCGGAGAAGGTCGGAAAACTTTCCAAAAAAGTCGACGTAGTACTACTAGGCAAATATACTCGATAACTGTATAACCAACTAACGAGGAAGGAAGCCAGCGTATTTGTATAGCTAAGGACGGGTATAGCGAGACTGAACTCGTACCTATTCCTTATCAAAGCTACACTATTAGATCAATACGCCTGCGGACAAGCAAGTAAGACAGTCGAATACTTCCTTTTTCGATGCCGAAGATGGACCATATATCGAACCGAGATACTCCGATACACAAACATTTACAGAAGCAACATTTCGTTCTACTTAGGAGGAAAATCACCGTCAGATAACAAGAACTGGACTCCTGATATGAAAGCCGTCCGAACTACGATACGGTTTGTAATAGTTACAAAACGGCTTGATACTGATCCTTAGCAAAGGAACAGCCAATAATACCGACCACTTTCAACCACTTTACGACTACCTAATACCACTATCTCGTACCATAGATAGGAAGTACTACTTCAGCTGCTAAGGATAGGACGCTAAACACTTGGAGAATGACCTTCAAGCTAGCCTGCTAATACTAACCCACGAAGGATCCATAAAGATGAGTCAGAAGAGAGGAGACAGAAGCCAGAAAGAGCTGATATAAGGGCTCAAGGAGTCAAGAATCCACTTCAAGAAATGTACATGTATCTTAGTAATAGTTGCCCTATCGGGTTACCCCGCCGGGCGTTAATTAATTGTGTGTGTGTATGTGTACCCTAGGCCTGCTGTGGTCTCTGTTACACTCTCCTGGGGCAAAGCCTACTAAAAGCTCCAGCTTGCCTGAGCCAGACTTCGCCCTGTTGCACCGACTTTTGCAGCCCTGCGCACTATTTTCGGCTCCCACCCCGCAACTCCACCCCCCGAAGGTCAAGTATACGAGTACACTTATCAGCACATTCTGCCACAGCTGCAGCTGGACCAATGATTGGCGTAGCCTCACTTGTGGCCTCCATTCTCGGCTCCTGGCGACTCACTTTTTCGAGGACCAACGCGCTAACCCCTTCATTCCTCCGTATGAGCGCAGGAACCGGCCAAATAGGTTTGGGAGTAAAGCAAGTTCAAAACAAAAAGCCCCGTCTTGGCATCAACTTTACAAAGCCAGCCTGAAAAGCAGAAGAACGGACAGGCGAAAGCATGCAGACCGCTAGCCAGGATCCTGTATTCTTTGCCTGGTAACAATTTGAACTTTTTCGAACGGAGACCGGAGTCCGTGGCGTACTCGGTGTGGAAAAAACAATGCACATAGAGAGAGGCCCATCCTCACATGAACACATTGAACCCAGTCACTCCAAAAGGTTGCCACCTATTCCTGAGTTCTGTGAGTTTGCGCCGTATACCGTCGCCGATGCGAGAGCTGTCGCCCTCGCTCACGGTACTGATGCCGTGCTCCAAGATGTCCAACGGCTTGTCCAGTTCCACCGCTGTACCGGTTTTGCTGGTCAGAACCGGTATGCCACGGCCCTCGGAGAGGCAAGCCAGGAGCGCTGAATCGTCCTGGGCTGCCAGATCGATGGGGATCACGATGTGGCTATACGGGCTGTTTGGGCTCCGGTGGGATTGAGATCCCATCCTTGTAGAGGTGCCATTACCCACGTTCCCAGCTTGCTCACTCTTGAAATTGCTTTCCAGTTGGAACATGCTGTCCGCCCAGAGGATCAAAATTGCGCGGTACATAGCTGTCGTCCACCAGCTGGGTCGCCGATTGGGAGGCATCTGCCGCAACAGCCGCAAGACCTGGCCAGAGTGAAGTCTAGCTTGCTCGCGCGACAAGATGCAGCGCTTGTGACGGGAAACGAGTTCTGGGTAAGTGTTCATTTCCCCAACGTATTCTTGTCGAGCCAGCCGCTCGACCTGCGGAAAGTCGGTAACTGTGTTCAGGAACATAAGGTGGTAAAGAACCAGGTTGCACCGCGTCAGGGGACACGGGGTGTTGTTATTGCCGTGGGCCACGGTCAAATCGTACCATTGCCGTAGAAGGCCTTGGATTTCTCGGAAGGTGCTTTCAGTAGACCCCTGGTTGATATGAGGAGGTCTGCCCATCGACATGTCTTCGTCCTTCTCTGGTAGGCAGGCGTGCATCTGCCTGACGCGGTAGACAGCGGCATTGATCGGGTGCAAAAGCAGGCGCAAATGCTGAGGCGTTAGAAGTAGATGCCCAGCCAGGCTGTTCCGAAGAAACTTGCGGAAGAGCTCGTACAACGATGGGGGATCTGTGAGACTACCATGGAGTGACAAGTCTGGTGGGCTCGAGGGGTACATTGAGCGCATGGCGATTGCCCAGCTCGCAGCATCAGGTGTCGCCCACACCGCCTCTGGAGCCGGCAGAGGGCAATGAAGATCGTCAATGGCGAGAAGGGGCGTAGTATCGTAGAACAAGCTCAACTCATGGTCGACCATCACCCAGTTTGCTGTGAGTCTGTGTGAAAGTCAGTATTGAGTGTACATGCTCGATGAATAGTTCAACCTACCTATTCCGAAATACACGCTTTATCCAAGCCTCTCGTTGAGCCTTAAAATTGCCGGTGAAATCTACCGGTGGGTATATCTGAGAGTCCAGCATTCCCGCGTGTTTCAACATCTTAACGGGGTTGTCAGGAATGATCTCTATCACTCAGAATACAGCGAGCTGACTCACCGACATGTACATGCCGCGCTGTCCCATAGCAATGTCCATAAGCCACTTATCTCCACTCCACGCGCCGAGGAGGGTAAAAAGAAAGGCGCAGCGTAAAGTGATCGGGTCGGCGGAGAGTTTCACATTCTTCTCGATGATGTCAAACAGCGAGATCCGGCACGTCTCTGTCAGTGCGGTAGAGAGATATCTAGCCGCATCTACGGGCATTGCGGCTGCTCCCTGCGCCATCATCAAGAGAAATAAGAGCGTTGAAGGACGGCATTCGCTGAGCATCTCGTTGGGATCGACGCGGCCAGAAGCTACCAAAGGGTAGTAAACCGAAAGGCTGCGTACGTAGCTCTTCAAGAAGTATTCCATGATGTGCGATGGAGGCAGGACAACATAGCCATCCCTCCCGGTTGAAGTTCCATGTATCTCGAGAGCTTTGTGCAGGAACTTCTGCGTGATGGCACCCACTCTGTCGCGATTATGGGAGGTTAATGGTTTGACAGCCGTGAGATCCTCGCCCTGCCAGTTGACGTGGTCACACACATAGGTTTCCAGGTGCTTCCATGTGTCGTCCCCCCTGGAGCTGCGTTCCAGGAATTTGAGGTGCGTAACAGCAGTTCGAGGACATTGCCCTGAGTACACCTGCTTGTTACAACGAGCTAGAGGCCAGGAAGCTTCCGCTTTCACAACTTCCTCATACTCAGGGATATCGCTTGGGCTATCGACAGGATGAAACCGGATTGCTGATGGCTTGGGCTTCTGTTGCAAGTCGTGGTCACAAGAGTTGATGCTTGTTGCCCTTGTGTGGCCCGTTTGTGGTGATGGCGTCGAGAACACCCCTAGTGACGGTGACTTTGACATCGTGTCGGCATATGTATCCGCATCAGCAACAATTCCGTTGTGAGCACTGGTTCCAACAAGATCGAAACCATCACCGTTCCAATCTACGTATTGGTTTACGAATTCTGGTGGAGCGTCTTGATAGGCTGGTGCGTATTCCATGGAGCCAAAAACGTCTTGTGCTTGGAAAAATCCATTCCCGGCGAAGTCTTGTTGAGCATGCCCAGAAAGACCCTGTCTGGGCAAACAGTCTTCTCCGAATTCCGGACCTATTGTCTGCAGGAGCCCACCCATTGCTAGCCCCGGTGAGGGAAAGTGGTCGGGGGATTGAACCGAATGGTTACCTTGTAGGTACAGTGTGAGCGACTGGCCTGGTGGTTGCGGCGGTTGTGGCGATCCAGACGGTTGATGCGGTTGTTGTCGGAAACCTGTCAGGGGGACGGTGTTGTGTCCTTGTGGGTTCTGGTTAGGCATAGTACTGGCCCTAGGGTCGGCAGCCGCCCCTGAACGGGCTACCAGCTTTGCGGAACGCCTAGGAAGGCGTTGGGTGCAGGGTATCCTCTTCTCCTTGCATCTGCCACATGATGGCTGCGCCTTGTCACAGCCCGTCTTTGCATCTGCACAGGCCACGCAAGCTATGCTTAGCTTGCCTATCATGGGGGCCACGCCGGAAGCCGTACTATCCCCCGGGGATCTCTTTTCGTGCAATTGTGTAACGTGTCTGGTCAGAAGGTCTCTGTTCGATATTGCTAATCAGCAACCGTCTTCTTGGTAGAGAGGTCCGTCATGGCGTGCGATCACTTACCTCCTGTTGAAATCCAAACCGCACTCCTCGCAAATGAATGGCTTGATGTTGGTATCTGGGCCTCATGTCAGTCGGATGGTGCAGAATGTTGAAAACTGGTCCTACGCGTCGGTATGTGCCTTTCCAAGTGCTCCTTGCGTGTGAACTTCTGCCCGCAGTAGGCGCACCAGGTAGGCTTTCCCGCGGAACTCATCTCTGGCGGTATGGAACCGAGAAGAAACTGCTCGTGAGCTTCTACGTCTCTACATCCAAAGATATTGGTGTTCGTTCCGCCGCGTGGGTAACAGCAGTGCGCTGGACGTGTTGTTGTTGACGTGGGCGGCAGGAGGGATTCGGGAGGACCAGAGTGTTGTGGATGGTGCGGTGTAAGCAGTGGTGTTTGTCGAGTTTTGCAGACGGGTATGCTGTGTTGTAGTCATTCAGATCTGAGGACGAGGAAGAGGAGAGTAGAAAGATGTCGGCGACGGGGGAGAAGGGTAAAGCAGCTGAGGGGGGGGGAACCACCAACGGACACATAAAGTAAGTAACTTCATATATATTGAAGGTGAACTTTCCTCACGCCTCAGAGTACGAGAGTTATCTTTGGTGCAAGTGATTGAAAAGGTTGAGTCATTCTGACCTCAACGTGGGCAGCTCGAGGCTGCAATATCGATGATCGGGAGGATTACCACAAACAAGGCCAGAGCCATATCACCATGCCTATCTGGGACGTTGGGCTTGAGCTCCGAGATAGCTACCCTTTTCGTGGGTTCCTGGGTAAGAATCAAGCTTGGCTCGGCCATCAGACAGTACCACAAATGGTGGTGGTGTGGATGGTGGGTGGGTAACGAGCTTCCGGCTGTGGTACTATCCCAGGCACAGAGACGGGACCCTTGGTCTGGTCTATGTCTGGTCCAACTTCTTCAGCCGCAAGCAGCCGTCAAGAAGCAATACCAGCCAGTGGAAGTATCTTCTATGTGAGAATATCAGGGGCCGAGGAAGCTGCCAGAATTGGATGATGCGGGATGGTGGATCGTCGGCAGCCCAGCCTACAGCATGCTCGCGGCTCACGCCCTTGCTCGAAGGGTACACTGATGCTCGGCGAGGACGCAGCCCCAACATAAAAGCAACAAGAAAATGTAAATGGGAGGTACAAAGGTTTCCACGACACATCAAGTTGTTGGCAATTCGCACTAACACAATCGTTCTGGCAAGGTACGATTAGCAGAAACCCGTATAGTTAACTCAAACGGCGCAAGTGCTGATTGCTCCAAAAGCGCCAAAAGGACCTTCAGCTACAAGCAGACAGAGGAGGAAATAACAAAGAAGAAGACCTGTGTTCAGCATGATGCAGGGTTCAACCACGAGCCGTCACATCACTTGATGCATATCAGTACCTGTGAAAACCCTACTCCGTATCCAAAAGTCAGATGCCCCATTTGACACACCAGCCATGTGCAGCTATCGCAAGAGACCAACTCGGATTCATCTGTACGTGCCTCGGGCATGCCAAGCCAAATCTATTGAGAAGAGAACCAATATCATGGCTGATGAGCCAGGACGTATGAGTCATCGGCGCATAAGGACTGCCAAGTTGCAATATGTGGTGCTGGAAGTTGGGCGAGTTGAAGGTGGGCAACTAAGTGTATGCAAGGTTCGGTCAATAAAAGACACGGCCATCATCCAAATCACCAGCATTACTAGCGCCACACCTCTGACCCCTCACTTACCCTTGCCACAGTATACTAAAGTAAGCCAGCCATTCTTGATCGGGTTAGCGTACCAAGTCTCGGTCCAGCGGATTGTCCGCCCCAGGGGTTAGGATCTTCTGTCTATCTCCGTAGTGAGTAGCAAGATATCAGATTCCAATTGGTTTGAAGAGAGTCGAAAGTCGAAATAAGGTTTGAAGAGAGTCGAAAGTCGAAATAAAACACACGATGTCTCGCTGTCCTGCACCTAGTTCACCGAGTCACCCGTAACCAATGACCTGCGGAATGGCCTTGCTGAGACCAAGGACATCCGCGAGCCATCAATGGTCACTCAATGTTTTCCAGCATTCCGGACTACCGAATTTAGTGAGCCAAGAGTTACTGGAGTGACTTCGCTTCGTATCGTCGAGCTACCTACATATACGAGATGTGGCGTTCTTGCAGCGGTTGCTGTGGAGTCTGCAGATCACATGTAGGTGGTCGGGATACGGCTGTACATGAGAGCTGACAACCACTCAAAGCTCCTGATCAGCGACGGAAGTGCCATCCTCTGGTTCAGGGCTGAAAAAGTTATGTCAAACCTTTAATCGTGTTTTGCAGCTTGACAGCTGAACGTTGATGGTTTGCGGCGGTCAGCAAGATACGCTTCGAAGAAATGGGCCTCCAATGTAACTCGCAATGCAAAGTACACCGAGGGGCATTTTGAGGTACGTATCTGGAATATTGGTGGAAAGATCTGGATGCACCGTCAGCACATGGCGAGTTTTGGTCGCATTGAAGGGCTCCTGCGCGAAGTTGGTCGGGTCCCGAATTTGTAGCTCGACGCCCAATCCGGGGATGTTAGCTTAACACATGAAAGTCCCCAAAAGAAAACATCAGGGAAAGTGCGAGGATTGGAATATGACAATTGCAATTGTATCGGAGGAGCTGAGTTATTTAAAGCTTTCCTTTTAAGCGGGGGAAAGGACAGCAAAGAACCTGGAAGTCGCCAACTTGATACCAACGATTTGGGTTGTTTGAAGTGCGCGCTAATATACGTACACGCAAAAGCCTAGCCCTGCTAGCGTGCTCCAGCAGCAATACTCTCATATCATTGGCTGAAACTGGAGAGAAACTTCCCAATGCGGCAGGTCCATATTGGTGGACTGTATCGACTGGCTAAGGTCCATGTGTCTCACCTATCAGTTCCATCCTTTATGACACATTTGTTTTGCTTTTCCCAACTGAGTCAGGCAGTTTATTCGCGATACGACCTCTGTTTGCAAGAACTGTTCTGATTGAGGATTGAGCCGGGCCACTCTCCCAGTAGATACCTCGTACTCCGATCATTAAGGTTACTTCGGAAGATCCGCGCCAGTATGGCCAGCCGATTGCGCCTGCATAATCCTTGCGCCATACCACCAGACAGCACAGATACCCTTTCTAGGCTCCAATACGCACATCTCCCTCGAGCAATCCAGACTTCTCAGCCCGTGCTGGACGGCATCTCAAATTTACGAATGTGATATTACCCGTCCCAGACGAAAACTCCCTTAACTCCGTCGCGATCCCATGAATCCCGCGCTGGTACTCAGCTGAAATGACTTGCCTGACGAGAGCTTTGACCAAGGGGGAGGACGAACGTGGGGTTTGAGGTTTAGAAAAAGAGTTATACAAAATACCGCTAGATGAATAGCGAGACGGCCTGGATATTAGCTAGCAGGTTAGCTAAGTGCTTCTTGATAACGTGATGATGGGCCCGTGTATCCCCGTCTGAACCCTGATTGCTTGTGAGAACTCAAAGGGCCTGAAGATGTAACGCGAGAGGGATCCGAATAACTTCAATTCCTGGTGTCTGATTACATGATGCTATCTGAGGCTATTGGAGAATTATTCACCGCTAATAGTTGGCTGGTTCCTTCACTTAGACAATCGTACTCAATCGTACTGCGTTGTTCGCAAAAGCCTGAACTCTTCCCATATTAGTTACTGATGAATATGGTGTGACTTGGGGTTCATTTCGTGTCAGTGCCAGTCTGAACTCCGCGCGCTCAGCAGACAAAAGCGAGCTGAATCTGAGACTTCGTCACTTATCGATTTCCATTGTCACAAAGTAGCTATCGGTAAAAGTCTAACACTTTCGACTGTTGGCAGTTTACCCGGTGACCTGATAAGAGGGACGAGGTGGTAGCTATCTTTGGACATGCTTCGCAGCACTTCATCTGGAGACTCGCTGTTCGGTACTTCCTGTGCTGTGGCACAAGACTCGCATCCGATTGTTCTCTCGAATCATTCAGGATGTGGTTGGATGTCTGGGGCGTATTGCTACAAGCTGATACTCATCTCCCAATCGCATCTCCTTCGCCTTTGCCCTGATGTTCGTATCCCGAGTCTAAACGTGTTTCACCGCCGGATGCTTTATCCTTCCACAGATATATCCAGGCGCCAGTCCTCTGAAAACGCCCCCTTGAAATGCAGAAACAATAGGAGAGATAGTGACCGTAGAGCCAGGCTCATAGTCCCCTAATAGATGTCGATAGCATAACCGCATAATAGAGTCCGAATAGTACGTGGCGTTGTTGTCCGGTCTACCGTAGGTCCGACGTCGACATGTCCTGACTTCATTGGCAAAAAATGACTTACTATGCGGCGCAGGTCAAAGGAGCTCAGTACTGGAAACTCATATCGGAGTCGTTACCACTCTTGTTGGCGTCGTCTTCGATGGACTGACACGGACCACCCAGATCTTGCATGTGATCGAACCATTCCATGCTCCTGGTAACAATACCAACCAAGTCCTGACCACTCTGAGGATCCTCCGCAAGGTACTGGCACTGCTCGGCAAACTCTTCGCTTACGGCAAGCAGCCTAGAGAATGATCGCGATACCATCTCTCTAGGAAGGCCGAAGCGAAAGACCAGCTGTTGGTATAGGCGTGATATCTGAGAGATTATGTTTGAGACTGAGATTGCCAACTCCCGCTCAATTGGGCTCGTACATCGCTCGCAACTGAGCAGTGACAGACAGCCGGCCATGGCGCTGTATACTAGCTCCATGATGCTATTAAAGGACGATGCGTCCAGCCCCGCGGAGGATTCCCTCAGCCGCGTGTAGGTGTCGTGAAGTGAGTTGTTGAACTCCGAGCAAGCTTTGAAGCACGCGTACCCTCCTGGAAGCGTTTTAATTGAGCCTGGCACGGATGGCTGTGAGGCCAGTGTCTGGTCCGCTATCGGGAGAAAGAGAGACACGCAGGTCTTCGGCGGTGGCGTTGGCAGATGTTTCTGCGCAAAATCCGCTTGATTCGTTTCTGAAGCGACGATGTGGTTCCCCATATCAGAATGGTGAGTCTCGTGGACTTTCGGTAAGAAGCACATAGATTCCATCCCAAAATCCGTTGGTGTCGATAGTGGAGTTTGGTTGAGATCTTGCATCTGTCGTATGGCTTGCGTTTGTTGCCATAGACTGTCCATATCAATCTGCATGTTTGAGTCATGTGAGCTGCTTCGACTGTGTCCTTGTGGAAGATATTGGTCTAAGTCCAACATTGAAACGTGGTGCGATAGATATGGAGATGGGGTAACCGTCATTCCGACTGGACGATGTTGTCCATATTTTCCTCCGGCACCAGTATGGTGTAGGTTCCAGAAGGTTGTCTGCCCATTTTGACCGTGGAAGGTTTGTGTTTGACCACCATCATGGTTCATCATAGGGGTGCCAATGTTTCCGGCAGTAAACATGCTAGTTCCTGGCCCGGGGGACGGAAAAGTCCTGGTGTGACCGGGCGGTGACCTTGGGCGGCTTTCCCGACCTTGCCGATGGCGAGTAATTGCACTCTTTCCCATGCGTCAGGCACCGATTGCAAGGTTGGCCCCTAGAGCACTTGATCTTCTTGTTGTAGCAGTTGTCGCAGGATTGCCTCAACCTCACCATCTTAGCGGGCTGGTGCTGTGGGGTTGCCATTGGAGCTGGAGTGGTTGGGACACTAAAGAAGTATCGTCAGTCATCCAAACTTGGAGGCTATGGGACAGAAAAGAGTAAAGTACCAGGAAGAATATGTTGTTGCTCTCTGAAGTGACCTGAGGGAGTGCTGAGGACTCTAAAGAATAGTAACGTACGTGTTGAAGGGCGAGCTAAGTCTCAGGGCATATAGAAGGATGGTGGTAAGAGGGTTACAGTACTCGGGAGCAGACATCTCTAGGAATAGAGACCGGAGTAACAGGTATTTAAGAGCAAGGTAGGAGTGTGTAAGGTACCTACGGTGATCTGGTGGGAGGTTTAAGGTTGACGGGACTCGGGTTGTGTCCCCTGGGTTAGGGTGAGTGTGAATGCAGCGAGTTTATTTGGTAAAGTAATGAAGATCCTGGCTCGCAGCTACGCTTCGAGATTAATTGCGAGGCTTGTAGTGAGGAAAGCCGTGCGCATTTGCAGGCCAACTTCGTTATTCTGGTTGAGTCAGTTCGCAGCAGAGGTTTATGAAGATCAACCTTCGACGTGGTATATCGAGAAAGATCTTCACGATAGAGACTCTTCAACTGATTCTTTCGGGACGCAAGATATGCCAGAGAACGTGGGCTGAGACATGGTAGCAGTGCATAAGTGAGGTGTCTCGAGGAAAATCCCCGGTAACGGATGCTAAGCTGCCACACCCGGGACAACTTACAACAGGTAGGGTACGTACCTGCGTTATAGACCACCACTGCTTAACTAGTTCAAATACCAGCTATGTAGCGTGCGGCGTAGATAGGTACCTACCTAGCAATTGCGAAACAAGCTTCGGCTTGAGGGTCAATGCGCGAGATGTGATGCAAGTGGCTGATTCCAACGACTGACCCCACTATAGTTGCAAACTTTGATCGGTGCCGAAATGACCCGTTCATTGGGTGCAAAAAGTACTTAGACCATATGGCGTGATGGGATAGATCCTTCCTTGCTAGCCACTGAACAAAGTCTCGTACATCATGCTCGAAACATCGCTCCAGTGAGTAGCCGATAATGTTCCTTGCTCATCTGTGCAGGCAATCAATGCATTTCTTGATCATGATCTGCGCATCTACGCATTTCAGATCGACTTGACAACTGTGGCAACATTGCCCACAATCCGCACATGTTCTATCTCCGGGACTCAAGGCTCTACGCATTTCAGGGGTGGTCAGTGTCCGCTGTCGCGGTTTACCAAGTCTAATCACCAGCTTGATGTCAAGGCAGAGGCGGCCCCAACTTTCGAGACTTTCGACTCCCTGCAGATGGCAATCCATTTGTGGACGATCATCGCTGCAAGATGACACCTCCCTTGAGCCCTTGCACTTGCAGATATCTCGATATTTTTGGATGTTGGACCACTTACGACACCATGTCCGATTTAGCCGGTCAACGATCGTGCATCAGATGCTATGCATAAGCGGTTCTCGGGATAATCTTATCGGAACTTGTGATGTCAAGCTCCAGTCTGGTTAGTAACTCTTCCTGCGGGACGCGCCGTGATTGATAGCAAGGGCGACAATAGGGACCCCCTAGTCAGGCATGTAGCCATCGAAAGCCCGCAAAGCCCACATCAGCATCGCCCTCGACCGCCATCCAGAGTTCGAGTGATTATCACAACTTTTCCTCTCCTGTTTTCAGATTACAGAGTGTCTCAGTCTGTGAACGTCAAACAACCGCCGCCAAGCCCTCTTATGAGCCAAGTACCGCGCCCCTGGAGTGTCCAGGATGAAATGTCTTGTCTCCTGATTCGAAAAATAGCAGGACGCACACGGGAACCAATAGCAGGAGGAATTAAGCTTGTTTTCCTCAGGTTTCCTGGTTCAAGTTCGTACCTAACCCATCTGATATCTCCTTGTGCGATTGGGCCAACGTGGCAATGGCCCTGGTGCAAGCCCGATCGATCAATGGTATGGATCACTGTTCATTCACCGTTCTCTCCACAGGATACAGAACTTACTCCACGACACAGGCTATGTACGACCTACCGTTTATCGCGCCATCGCCGCCAATCAAGTAGTCGACTCCACTGCAGATGTCGACTGGACCAAAATAACTACTACGTTGCCGGCTTGCTGATAGCCAAAGGAAGACAGTTTGTCCTACCAAGGATATCGTTTAGCATCGGACCCTCGGATATCCAATTCGGACCTCTACAGCTACGTACCTTAGGTCTTGGTGCCTGCAGTTCTATTCCAGCGGACGCACGATTCGTCAGGGAGCACCAGGAATCGTGCCAGTTAAGCTGCTGGCTGCTATGCATCAACAACAGTATTCTTTGCCGCATTTGTGATAGATACAAGATACTTGAAATAGCCGCTGTGAAAAGAGAGTTTAGCTTCATCCATGCTCAACACGCTTTATTGAATGGAATGTACCAGTCTTTCTATTTGAACAGTTTATAATTTAAGTTTTACAAGAGAGCTTCACGCATGAAACCGGCGAGTTGCTTGGCCTAAGAATGTAAGTGATAGGTTTTAGAGGCGACGAAGAGGTTGGAGGGAGGACGTACCATGTCGCCATGCATCATGGAGAAGTGATTGCCAGGCATATGCCTTACCGTTATCTTATTAAAGTCGAGATACTCATCCCACCTGGTTGGCCCGAAGTCGGTTCTATTGTCCAGTAGGAACAAGGCATGACCCTTGGGATATGGCTCGGGTCGGGGATCGGTTGGGAGGTGGCACACGCCATCCTCGCACCAGATGGCAGTGACCTTGGGACAGCACTCCTTGGGGATGGGCTCAGCCGTGTAGTTGCTGAGTGCGGAGACAGAAGCGGCAAAGTGAGGAAGAAGCCATGGCGGGATCTTGGACGGATCGCCGTCACCGAGGAGTCCGATGGAAGCGAACCAGGCATGGAGACCCTTGGGGAGTGCCTCGATTGTGATGGGACAGGGAGCGTCAATGATGACTAGGTGCTCAACCTCCTCTCTGGCTTTGACGAGTTGATTGACGATCTCGAATGCGATTACACCGCCTGCCGACCAGCCGGAGAGACTGTAGGGCCCGACAGGTTGGCGCCTCTTCATCTCGTCGATAAACTTGGCTGCCATCCCGTAGACACCGCAGTGATACTCTTCCGGGGTCTTCATGAAAGGGGAGAAGAGACCCCAGACCACCCAGTTGCCGCCGACATCTGCAATCTCGGTGTATGAGGTAGCGCATCCACTGCCGTCAGGGATCATGAACAGGTGCTTAGTTGCAGTCTTGTGGTTGCCGGAGAGAATGACGGAGGACGCCTTGCGATGGGGGTAAGCATCCACGATGTGGGATGGCCTTGGGGGTTTGGGCTGTGGTGGCTCTTCTGGTTCAATCCTGGGGTGAATGGATGCGGCAGGGGCGGGTGAGGGAGTAGCTGGCTTGGGCGCCTTGTTCGGTACAGGTACGGCTTTCGGTGCTTGTGCGATTCCCAGGGCTCGCTCAACAGCCTTCAGTGAAGGATTGGAGACGAAAAAATCGGACGGAATGTTAAGGCCGGTCTTCCCGCGAAGTGTGCCGAGGATCGAGAGACTCATTAGGGAGTCCATGCCCAGGTTCGCGAAGTCACGAGCAGCTAGAATCTCGTCCACGTCAACACCCATCTCTTTAGAAATAGTCTCCCTCACAAAGGTCCGCGTGCCCTTGGAATTGTCAGAGCTGGGCAACTCCCCCTTGACGGAGGAGCCAGTGTCACTCTCAGCAAGCGGCGTTGTGACATCGGAGTCAGAGTCAAGACGTGGCGTCTCAGACTCCGAGCTGGACGACTCTCTAGAGTCGCCGCCGGAAGAATCCATGCTCTCCTTGCGGCCTGGGGTCTCGAATTGGGCGAGGTAGGCCTTGAACGTGCCAATGGTAGGGTAATCCACGAAAGCATTGGAGCCAATCTCAAGCTCAATCTCCTCGCGGATCCGGCCGCTGACAGTAAGAGACATGAGCGAGTCCACACCGAGGTCGGTAAAAGCAATGTTGTCAGCGAGTTCATCGTGAGTAACGCCAACCTCTTTCGCAAGGATGTCGAGAATCTCAGACGCCACGCTGAGCTTGGCATTGACCTTCGAGATGTTCGTCTTGGTGACGACCTTGGTCTCCTTCTTCGGCGACTTCCCTGGTGTTGCGGCCTTTGCAGCCGGAGCAGGACGGTGGGATCCGGAAGCCGCAGCAGCAGCGCCACGGGGTGGCAGCATCATGTTCAAGACCTTGCGGGGAATGGCCTGGAACTTGATATCGCCGGTCATACCGATGATCTTGTCACCATCGAAGATGTAAGCATCACCAGCCATCACCTTGCTGCCCTTGACGGGTTGCATCCGGATGTAGCTGCGGTACTCCTTCGCCGGGTCGGGAATCTCCGTGAACCTCATGGAGCCCCATCCGTGAGAAATGAAGACCGTCTCCCGAGAGTCAACTGCATCAGTACCGTTGATGATGAAACCGGAGATATGGCACAGACTGTCGATGTGATATGGGCTGAGGACGAAGTTGCCGTCCTTCTCGCTTGTCTGGAATCGGATCCTAGCAGTAGCCTCGCAGCTGCTACTATCCAGGATGACCTCCTCCATGCCACGGTACCGGCTGTCGTAGTCGACAAGAGCAGCGAAGAGCTTGTAGGCCAGTCCCCGGCCGATCTTGGAGGCTTGACCAGTCTTCTCGGCAGCCTTCAGGGAGTCGATACGCGAGTTGATGAGATACGCCACGCGGTCGAATTCAGCTTGCACCACATCCCGGTCGCTGAAGAAAACCTTGCAAATGGCATGCTCGACCCTCTTGGCACCCTCACCCGTGTGGAACACGAGGTCAGCCTCACCAGACTTCGCGTTTGCGGTAACAGTGAGCCTGAGGATGTGGCTCTTGCCGGAGTCATCGAAGATCAAAGTCTTGGGAACCTCCATATGTGCAACATTGGTGACAATGTTGGTCGCCTCAGGACGAAGAAGCTTGTAGGCATAGTTGCAGACGGTCATGGCCATGTCGCCATATAACGACGAAGGACACAGAGGGGCTCCGTTGACCAGGTGTCCAGAAACAACATTTCTCAGCTGTTCCTGGAACAGGTCCGACTCGATCTCAACAATGGCAACATCGCCCTTGACTTCCTCACGGATGATCTTCTGAACGGTAGTGGTGGACAGCTTCGGCTTCGATGATTCGATGGCCTTTGGCGTAGCACTAGCCACACGGTTCTTGGTGAGGCACCAGTCACCCTCGTACTGCAGCCAGTAGTCCTTCTCATCGAAGGAATAGCTGGGAAGGTCAAGCAAGCGGACAGACTTGCTGAAGTCCTTGTGGAACTCGTTGAAGTCGATGTTGAGGCCGGCTGTGTGAAGTGTGCAAAGACTGCTAGTGAGAGTCTTGTAGCACTCCTCCCTGCGACGAAGCGTCGGCACCGCGATGGTAGTTACCCCGAAGGCGGCCTTCACCATACCAGCGCAGATAGGGTGAGGGCCGACCTCGATGAAGACAGTCTTGTCATCGATCGCTCCCTCCTTTTGAGCAGAGGCGAGACCGCCAAGGAAATCGACGGGCTCACGTGCGTGCCTGCTGAGGTACTTGGCGTTGACCTTGTCTCCGGTGACAAGCTCACCTAGAAGCGGAGAGATGATTGGGACCTTGTGAGTTCCGAACTTGATCCCGCGAGCAACCTTCTCGAAGCCGTCAAGGATAGGCTCAACCTGGTCTGAGTGGAAGGCGAAGGGCACCTTGAGCTGCGTGGACTTGAAACCGGCGTTGCCCAGGTGCTGAGTCACCTCGGTCATCAGATTGCCATCGCCGCTCAGGACTGTTTCCCGAGGACTATTGATGCACGCAACATTCACAGCTTGGTACTTGTCTCCAAGCGCCTCCTTGACTGTCTCGACCGAGCCTTGGACTGCAAGCATGGCATGCGAGCTGGCCGTGCAGTTGTCGACCAAGAGCTTGGCACGAGCCCCAACGAGGTAGATCGTGTCGCTGTCCGAGAAGACACCGGCAGTGTTGAGCGCAGCGTACTCGCCAAGACTGTGACCCAGGACCACAGACGGCTTGATACCCCACGAAGCCCAGAGACGCGCAAGAGCCATCTCAAAGCAGGCCAACCCGAGCTGTATGACTACTGGGGACAGTTTCGAGACATCCGGCTCACTCTCATCAATAAGAGGAAGGAAAGATGGGAAGCCGTGGATGTGTGCGAGATAGTTGAAGTGGTCGATGGCCTGGCGGAATACAGAGTGATGCGCGTAGAACTCCTTACCCAAGCCAGCGTAGTGAGACCCTTGTCCAGTGAACATAAAAGCAACCTTGGGCTGCTCCGGCAGGACAGGGACAAAGTTCTCCTTCAGTCGCTCATTGATGGCTCTACTTGCCTCAGCGAGATCTGAGGCTACGACATTCATTCTCCAGTAGTGCTGAATGTGGCGCGCCGTCATCGAGTAAGCGACGTGGGAAATGGGCGTCTCGGGGTTCTCTCGAATCCAGGAAACGAGCCTCTCAGCATTGCGAATCATGGCCGACTTGGACTTCGCCGTGACAGTGATCATGTGTACCGGACGAGGATCTTCGATGGCTGGTTCAAGTTTTGGGGCCTCCTCCAGGAGCAGACCCGTGTTGCCACCAGCTGCCGAGAAGTTGTTGACGAAGATTCGCCTCGGTCTTCCATCAGTCCTGCGGAATGGAGTCATGTGGAATGCGATATTGACGTTGCGATCTGAAAGGTCGGCCGGGAATCCCTTGTTCATGACTGATCCTGCCTTGATGCCAACGTGCGGCGGGATGGCGTTCTTCTTCAGCATCATGAGCACCTTGATGAGAGCGGTAACACCGGAGGCAGCCTCTCCGTGACCGACGTTGGCCTTGACAGCGCCCAAGTACAGAGGCCGGTCCCTTGGACGCCTCCTCTGATCCTTGCTTTCTCGAGGAGCGAACACGCTGGTGACGCTCTCCATCTCCGTGCCATCACCTGCCTGAGTGCCTGTGCCGTGCATCTCGACGTAGTCAACGTCCAGAGGATCAACACCGGCCTCGTCCAGGATGGACCTCGACAGTATGGACTGCGTCGGTCCATGTGGATGTGTGATAGAGATGGCATCGGCGGAGTGGTTGGTCGCAGTACCGAGAATGACAGCAAGGACATTGTCACCGTCAGCCATAGCATCTTCGTAACGCTTGACGATGACGGAAGCACAGCCGTCGCCTCGGCAATAGCCATCTGCCTCATTATCGAATGTGGCGCATGGACCTTTCTTCGACAAGAACTGTCCGCGGCTGAGACCGGAGAAGATGTCAGGGTTCGTCATGCAAGACAATCCACCGACTATGGCAGTATCGCAGTCCCTGGCCCAGAGAGCAGTGCAGGCTACTTGCATAGCAGCCGCACTCGACGAGCAAGCCGTGTCGATGTTCAGACTTGGCCCGGAGAAGCCGAAGTGGTAGTTGATCCTGCCTGGCCCAAACGCGCGGACACCTCCAGTGATGAAGTAGGTGTCCACCTGCTGCGCGGCATTGATCTCGCGCCAGTCATCGGACGTTTGGCCGTAGAAGGTGCCGATCCGGTCGAGACGAGTAGACGGCGTTCGGTTCGGTACGTAGCCCGACATCTCAAGCGCCTCATAAGCCGTTGTCAATGCCATCCTCTGCATGGGATCTGTCTGGAAAGCCTCTCGTGGTGACATGTTGAAGAAGCGCGGATCGAAAACCCCAGGGTTGTCGATCCAGCATCCGTACGGTGTGTGACTGGTATTGATCACTTTGCCGGTTGGATCGTAATGCGTCTCGACGTTGAACCTGCTCGCTGGTACCACACGGTGGACATCAAGTCCTTTGGCAAGCAAATCCCAAAGGGCCTCGTGACTGGCAGCATCTGGGAATCGCCCAGCCATGCCGACAATTGCCAGCCTGCATTTGCCGCTCGATCCGTGGTTACCGATGGTTGAAGCAGTGGCCAAGGGGCTGATCTGAGGCGGTTTCCTGACGGTGACGTTCAGTTCCGTCTGGGACTTGATCAGATTGGCGAGTGTGTTGGCGTTCTGCGTAGGGCCGAGAGCAAGAATAAGACATTCTCTGCCTTTGAACTCCCGCGCAGCTCTGAGACAGCCGTCCAAAACATTGTGGAACATCAATGTCTCGTTCAGGATGACGAACACAACAGCTTTGAGCAGCGCCACGGTTTCTATCTCCTGAAACCAAGTACCGGAACTGCAGGACATGACGGCTGATCGGGGTTTGGTCCCGACGAAAACATCCAGGACCTTCTCATTATCTAGGTGCAGGATCCGCTCTACGTCCGCTTCACTATGAAGGTGGGCAGCATGGTAGGGACCATAGACCGGGATAGCAGTCGGCTTCGACAAGAAGACTCTACTGCTTGCTAGCGCCTTGAGAGTCGTTGGCGGACCAGAGATGGTAATGTTACTTGCCGAAGTAGCACTGATATAGGCGCGGTTCGCCGTCGTATATCCCTTGAGATTGTTAGTCAAGCGTAGATGGATGTTTGGACGGGATTGCTTACGTTAGCCTCGTGGAACTCGGCCAGTACCTTCGAAGCTTGTGCTTCCTTTACGCCGGGGTAGATGTGTGTCCAACTCTCGGAAGCCTCTACTGTGGGGCTCAGCTTCTCTGCAAGACCATGAACATGCATGCCGACCCTGAAGGCCATCAATACAACTTCCACGGCTATAGGAACGAGAGCTGAGAGTGAAGGCGTTGAGGCGATAGCGGTGGCCGCAAAGAGACCTGAACAAAGACCGACATTGAAGGTCTGCCGGTTCGTCACATCTTCCCAGTTCTTCTCGGCGTGACTAAGTGCACAGTTAGCTTCTGTGGCAGATTGCACGGGGCGCAGAGTTCCCTCTTGAACTTACTTAATATAATGAGTCAGCTGAGAGACGCAAAGTAATGCACCGTCAACGGCCGGGTGCTTGATGGCCTGGGCATAGTATCTCTCGTTGAGTTGGGCGAGAGAACGGAATAACGGGAACCGTGCCCGATCCAGCGCTGGCAACCCCTCAACTTCCTTCCATAGAGCACTGCCGGCTTGCTCAAGGAAGTTTTTCGCTAGGATGCCTTGATCCCCTCGGCGGACAAAGTCAACCAAGAAGCCGTGGGTATCAAGGGCCTGATCGCCGAAAAGAAGGAATGCAAGGCGGTCCGGCATCTTGATAATGTCGGCTATGGAGGACGGTGGATGAAACTTTCAAGTTATAAATCAAAACATCAGCGGAAGGCCTTACAGGGTTTATATAAAACAGATGAATACATGTTGACTTTCGGCCCAAAATAACACCCGATGTCGTTATCTCTCATGTAGTATTACAAGAAAGAGGCCTAGTTCCAGCGTAGTGTCGCCGAGAGCTGTAAATCCACCCCCCTCCCACATTGATCCCAACTCCGTTCTGCCGATGGAGTTTTTGGGCCGGGGCTGTTGAATATTCGGTCACCGAAGCTTAGAGAGATAATCCAGGGATTACCCCATTGGGGATCCTCGAAGACGAAGGTAGCGGGTCGCTTCTCGAAATATCTGGCTTGCGGGTTTCTCAAATGTAACTGAGATGTCCCGAACAGGGGTTGCTAAGGGGGAGATAGCACCGCCAAATAAACAAGGCTGTCCTTCACGCGACTTCATGACGTCGGACTCAAATCCAATGCTGGGCCAAGGCTAAGGATTGGAGTCAAGAAGACATACTGACGCACCAACACGAGAGGTGGAGGAAAGACGGGGCGCACTTGCAGAACGAGCACGCACTCTGCGAGCTGCTGGTGAGGGCCGTTGGACTAGGCTGGCGAGGTCCATAGAGGCCACACAAGAACCGCAGAGCAAGGACTCAGAGGGTACGAGCGGCGCTCGTGCCGTGGATTCCAAGGCCTTTCTTCACAGTGTTCGTCTGATTTCACAATTCAGAGTGGTGGCTGCGGGCCGTTACTGACGGTCGTGCACTCTGTGGAATCGGAGGTCCGGACTTTCCCCAATGGCCCCCCCAGATGAGCACCGCAACACCTCAAAATTGCCTCAGTGTGCAGCGGCTTCCCTTCTTCGGTCGCTTGTGATTGATTTTAGCCGCTGCCTTGAGAACTATCATGCAACGCCACTCGAGAAAGTTCCCCTGATGCCGCGAGGATGGTGTCGCGGGTTGGAAGCACCAATATCTCGGGTGTCATCGAGTGCCTGACTACCAGTGAAAGAGCCGCATCCGGATTGTATATGGCAACTTGCGCAGCTCGACTCAATCCAGGGCTAATCAGGGCGTATGTCACTGAGACGCCAAGACAAGTTCGAAAAGTTCTGATGACTTCCAGTTGCTGTGCACTTGAACACAACCTTCATCATCCAAGGATATACCCCGTAAACGCACCACAATCGTCAGCTCATTGGACTCGATGATGACCGAGCCCCAGGTTGCTCTCCGACACCTCTTACTGTTGGCAGTGCAGGTTATCGGCCGAGGATCAACACGGCAAGGCACGCGCAACAACGCCGTGCATAAACGAGCATTTTGAAGCATATTCCCCGAGACATACATGCGTATCATGCCACGACAGCACCCAGGGCCCGGCTTACCTCTTTTGCCGTTGTTAGACGACATAGGGGTCACGCTACATCACATGCATCGAAATAGCTTCCTTCCTTACCCAGACTGTCACTTACACCCCCCACGCCATCGTGCTGACAATTAGACATATCCATGGCCTACGATATGTCGAACATACGAACCCGTGAAAGCCTCCAGGAACAAACGAAGATTGAGCAACTGCCACCGAACAGCGCTGACAAGAGACTGGGGCCCCTCTTGGTGACCGAAGTACAGATGGCTTTCCACGAACTTGATGCGTGCCTCTCACGATCCTCCGGAGGACACGCAGTCACGACCCAACAACGTCACGGAGCCCCGAACGTCTCAGCGTGCTCAGTGGCCACTATCAGCGTCCGCTCCACCCCAACGATAAGCTACCTCCAATCGCCAGCCGCCTAGTCAGAGAGAACACGAGCCTTACCAGGACGTACGACATTTTTCAACAGGATCTCGGATTCAAGGCCGGGGTTGGCTGTGTGTCAACCCGAACCAACGACTTCGTCACTCAGGTCGACCGACCACCGCAGCTCAGCACGTCAAGTCACATTCTTTGACTGACTACGCCTCGCACGCGGACGCAACGTTCTGACCAGTTCCCAACCCACGGATGCTGTTGTGTCTCAGGATATGTGACATGACGACATCATGGTTCACCCCCGACCAGTAGAAGGCATCGCCAAGCGGATTTTGGTCCCGACTGCTGAACTGTTGCTTAGTGTCACTCAGCTAGCTGCTGAGGCTCGGCCAATTGCACTTGTTTGAATATGTTTAGCAAGCAGTGTGGTTATTCTCCCGCATGAGAAAGAAGCGGTCAAGGTGCCTGGGCTCATGGGACAACGCAGAAACTCTTTGCGCGAGAGAAAAAGTTGGAAGGCCTGAGACGTGGATCTGTAGACTACGAAGAAGTTGTCTCAGTCCCACATAAACCTGAGTTTAAAAGCATAATATAACCCAAGACCTGGGACAACTCCAACCCAACCTTCCGTATTTACTTTCCCCGGATTATTCTGGTAGCAGATTCACTATCCGACCAACCTTCTCCTTAATCTTCACCTTTCCAGTACGACTAGAGAACACATTTATCCCACCGATCCTCAACAAAGATGCTCAGATATCAAGACATTGTCTGACACTCCGAGCCCACCACAGCGGAGCATCTTCCAGGAACAATTAGACGTCACTGTTGTGAGGCCATGAGCTCGTATCTGCCAATTGCTTTCCCTTACCGCACCCAGCGAAATCAAGCCCGCTGCTTGTCTTCCTTTTCCCCAGCTCTAACGCTCAGACCCTGTCCACTTCTACACAAATCCCACAGCGAAATACGATATTCAGGGTTCCTGTCTGACTTGATTTCCACAGCGAGATTACCATCTGACTCTCCACGGCGGAATAAACTCTAATAACTTTCAGCGCGAGAGGTTCTGTGCGGAAGGGTCATGTCACGTCCTGGCCCCATTCTCCTTTATCCACCTTAGTCCCCATATACCGGCTGCGAGTCTCTGATGGTCTTGGGTCTCAGGGCAAGTCCCCCAAACACTACGATCTGGTTCTTTACCTGCCGTACACCTAGCGTGAGAGGCTGTTGATCTCAGGGCAAGTCACCGAGATATCATGAGCGTGAAGACCACAGCAAAGTTGCAAGGGAACAATTTCATATTTGATGGTCATACTTGGTACGGAGAAGTCCGCCTGATAGCCCAGCACTGTTTTCTTCCAAGCTAACACCTACTTCTCGCAACCCAAAATGCAGGAGAGGGAGCAACTGCAATCACCGGGAAAGATGCCGGTAAGAGAAAAATAATAAAATTGGCGAGTATTTCCCATGTTGCTTTTATTTCGCACAAATGTTACTCCGCTGTGCAAGACAGCCAGGGAGACATATCAACAGGGGATTCGTGAAAGTGCGCAAGTGCGCTCGTGGTCAGTATCGGAGTTGACGTGGTCATTGATAATTTGTACTAGAAGTCATATTTCGCAAGGCGGGAACGCTTGGAAGCCGGCTGGACATAGAGGGCGCTGGGTTGTTGGTGTTAGCAAGACGGAAGACTACTGGCAGTCGCGACTGTACTCACCCAGTGTAATTCGGGTCCGGAACGGTGATGAAGCCGGTAGTGTCGGTGTGGTTGACCGTGTTGCCGGCCGCGTTACCCTCGGTGGGGATGTTCATCAGCTTGCAGTTGTTCAGGTGGTCGACAGGGAATTCCTTGCCACGGAGGAGCTCGGGGGATTCGATGATTGTGGCGGTGAGGCCCATCTCTGTGGAAACAATCAGGTTAGTTCTTTCTTATCGAGTCATTTCTTATCTTCAGCTTGAAAGACCTACCGACATGCCACTCAATGTGGCAATGGAACAGGAACACTCCCGGATTGTCCGCCTTGAAACGCAGGACAGCATACGACTTTCCGTTGACGGAGACGACGTCTCGCATGGGCGGGTTCTTGGAGAAACCGTTTGTGCGGCCGGGATAGTCGCCTGTGCCGCTGCGGGGACGGTCCATGACTTGGAACTGGTGGCCGTGAAGATGGAACGGGTGGATGGCGTCGTCGCGGTTGTTGATGACGATGTCGACAATGTCGTTGGAAGACACGATGAACGGGTTGACGGCCCCATAAATGGTGGGGTTGGTGTTGTCGTTGCCACATGTGGCGGCCGTATATAGAGTGGGAACTTTCTGCGGGATGTTGGTCTCGCCGTTGATGCAGGCACTACTTGTTGTTACTGAGGTTCAAGGCTAATCACTAGAAAGCAGGTCGAACATACCGGCCGATACCGTTCTGGTCCGTGCAGAACGCGAAGTTCATTGTGAGGGTTTTGGTCACAGGTCCGAACGCCGCACCACCGTCCCACGGAACGAAGTTCGAGTCGTCCTGAGGACGGAAGGCCTTGACGACATCCGTGGTGAAGTTCCGGTTCTTATCCATTACCAGCTGGCCCGTGAAGTTGTGCGGCCATTGGACTGACGCATCATTGGCAAAATCCTTGTTGACGTCCAATGCGACCAGATACGGGTAGTTGCGTCGGTCCCTGTCAATGGCAGAGATGAGGACGTCGTATCGTTGCGCAGGTGTAACGCGCAACTGGTACGCCGATTTTTCCTTGATGTACGAACCGTCGTTCATGATAACACTCATGGTGTGTGAATCGAAATGAACAAAGGCGGAAGCAAAAGCGGCGAAGCTGATGATGCGCACCCGGTAGGTGTTGCCCTTGACGAAGCTGATCTGCCCGTCGCCGCCCTCATTTATGATGATGCTATCTGGGAAAGGCGGGCGGAAACCGTTGGCGGGCGTAAGCATGGCCTGCATGAGAGGAATGGTTTGAGAATGATACCTAAAGTTGTTAGCAAACACAGAGAGTGTGTTGGCGCGCTTGACCGCGCCTACCATTGACCGCGCTTACCAATCAGAAATTGTCAAGATAACTTCCTCGTCGTATTTGCCCGCGTAGGGGTCTGCCGGATCGTGAACGATCAGAGGGCCACGAAGCCCGTCAGGGTACTGGCCCATGTTGTGAGAGTGATCTGCAAGTCCCGTAAGTCAGTCGAGCTGCGCCAAGATGCAGTGATCTTCTTCCGTAGTCAAGACATACACCAATATGTGCCTGCAGCGTCAACCTAGTGCACAAACCGTTAGTTGTCAGAAGAGTCAAGAGACATTGTGATTCAACTCACCAAGAACTTGTACTGAATAGAGGATCCTGGAGGGACCGGGCACTGCGTGAAGGCACTAGGACCGTCCATCTCTACGGTATTAATCTGGTTGATACCATGAAAGTGAAGGCCAGTCGTCTGATTGCCAAGCTTGTTGTTCAAGTTGATGACCACCGTATCGCCCTTGGTTGCTTCGATCTTCGGACACGGCCATTGGTTGTTGATGCCAATCACTGGCCTCGAGAAGCCGTCAGGAGCTGCATTGACCCATGTCACATCCCAGTTATAGGTGACAGTCCCGGCACTGGCCAATGACG
>VSMA01000077.1:0-30093 GCA_009194965.1 Coniochaeta sp. 2T2.1 | reverse complement strand
ATAAAGTACTTCAATTCGTCAAACAGTCTACTACGATAAGGATCGCGTCGTACCTATCGCTTTCGAGTAAGTATATAATAAAGTCTATAGAAATATCCTACCAAGCTCGGTCGGGAATCGGTAGGGGTTTAAGTACCCCCTAGCGTACTTCTCTAGAGACGGTGATTCGCTTACAAGTATAGCAGTTTCTAACCTATCGCTCGATATAGGATAGCATACCCGGCTAGTAGTATTCTCTCGAAATAGCCTCGTAAGTTCTCGCTCGGCCCATATATCCGGTAACCGGGCTCTCGTGGTACGAGCGTACAAGCTTAGCGAGCAGTTCTTAATGTTTAGGGACGTATAGCCGGTCTCGATAGTACAAGTATCCGTATCTATTCTCACACTCGGCTAAGGTGATACGTAAGTAGCGAGCGTATTTCTCCTCTAAGGCCTTTAGTATAGACCGTAGTATTTCGTCGGACTCGTACCCTTATTCGAATAGTACTTTCACCGGTAGGGGTAGTAACGGAGCAGTTCTCTCTCGTAAGCGGACGGGCCAGACTAGCTCAAGGTCTAGTTCCGTAGCTACGGTCTCTAGTCTCCTTACGCTTAATGTTACGAACCATTTCATTGGATAAGAAGACCCACCCTCGGAACGGCATTACCATAATACGGGCACCAGCTGCTTACAGGTGGTTACGACCGACAGCCCAGGGACGACAGGACGACAAGAGCGTCCCAGCGTCCAGGGACGACAGGACGACAAGAGCGTCCCGTCGTCCCGAAAGGTGGAGCGACGGTTACAGAACGTCGTCCCCAAGTCTATATAAGTAAACAGTCCCTACAGCTAGATAGTTAGTCTTAATCGCTCTCCAGCGATTAATGTTCACAATTCAATACATTGAGTTACCAACACCTCTCTCAAGTACTTGGTCTACCTTTTGGCTAGACACGATCAACTGTTTACTACCAGTACGCACCTGACTCTATTGTCAACAGAAACCAGTATCCAGTCTATCAGGCAACCCCGTCACCCGACCCCGTGACCTGCCTGATACCTCGATCGTTACACTTAAGCGTATCGTAGCTCTCAGCTATACTAGTTCCTCTATAAATCTAACTCGTCTCTTACTAGGCGGGGTGGGTTCCTCGAAGTTGTAGCTCTTTAGTACTACCTAGCTCTAGTGTAACAGGCGCTTATCTCCCTCCTTCGGGAGATCCTCTAACCTCCTGGTTAAAGCGTTAGGCTTCGCTCCTTATTTACCGGGACGGTAAGTAATCTTAAAGTTAAACCTAGAGAGGAATTCGGACTAGCGGGCTTATCTACGGTTCAGGAGTTTCGCCGTCGTAAAGTATTCTAGGTTTCGGTAGTCTATAATAACCTTAATCGGGGAGCTCGTTCCCTCTAGTTCCGGGCGCCATTCCTCGAAACAGCAAATAATTACTAGGAGTTCTTTATCGTAGATCTCGTAGTTACACTCCGTTACCAAGTGCTTCTTTGAGAAGAAAGCAACAAGCCGTAAAATGCCGTTATCGCCGTACTGCGATAGCATACCGGCCGACACGAAATCGGAAGCGTCGGTTTCCAAGATAATCTCTCTTTCCCAATCGAACGGGGCCAGGACGGGCGCGGTCGTGAAAGCAGTCTTTAGTCGGTTAAATGCCTCTTCGCAGTTCTTATCCCAGTTGAACTTCACCCCCTTCTTAGTAAGGTTGACTAGCGGGGCGATGATCTTCGAGAACCCTTAGATAAAGCGTCGGTAGAAGTTCCCGAAGCCGATAAAGGCTTATACATCGGTTAGGTAGGCAGGCGTTTTCTAGTTAACGATCGTCTCGATCTTCTTCGGGTCCATCTAGATTCCTTCTCGGCCCACGATCACTCCGAGGAAGGTAGTCTTATCCTAGAAGAATTTGTACTTCTGGATCTTGGCGTATAAGCCGGCTTCTCGTAAGGCTACGAAGACCTTCCTTACATAAGCGATATACTCCTTTCTCGTACGACTATAAATCAAGATATCATCTAAGTAAGCTATATAAAAAACGTCTAGGTACTCTCGCAGGGTATCGTTAATAAACCTCTAGAAGGTTGCTAGTACTACGATCAGGCCGAACGGCATAACGAGTGACTCGAATAAGCCGAACCGGGTACGGAAAGCCGTCAGGTATTCTTATCCTTCCTTAATACGGATATTGTTAAACGCAAAGATAATATCGATCTTCGTATAATACATCATCCCTTTCAAATTGCTAAGGGATTCCTTCGTTAGCGGCAAGGGGTAGCAGTCCTTAACGGAAATATTGTTCAGCGTACGGTAGTCTATACAAAAACGGAGTTCTCCTCCTAGTTTCTTAACGAAAAGTACTAGCGAGGCAACAGGAGACGAGCTAAGTCGGATAAAGCCTTTCTTTAGGTTATCCTCAAACCATTCCTTAAGGGCCCTCAACTCGTCGCGGGACATCGGGTATAGAGGTCCAAAGGGCGGTATCGCTCCCTCAATAAGCTTGATCTCGTGGTCGTACCGACGGTGTGGCGGTAGCTTGTCTGCTTCCTTCGGGGAAAAGACGTCACGGAAGTCTCGAAGCTCTAGTGGCAGTAGTTCTTCCAGGTCCGGTGCGTCGTATTAGCTAAGCTGTTGTTCTATATCCTCTATAGTAACAGAAAACATCTGGTAGTTCCTTCGGGCGTACGCTGAACAGGCTCGCATTGAAACTTCTGCGATATCCATGTGTTCTAGTCGGGTGGGGCGGGGCGGTAGGTAGGTCGGGCGGTCTCTTTTCGGCACGTCGTGCAATGCTCTGATCTTGGACGGGCGGGCGGGGGTGTTACAGTTCTTCTGGCAGTACTGGCTGTCAAAGGTGAAGGTATAGCTAGCGAACCCGACCCTCGGGTCGTGTTCCTTTAGCCATGGCATTCCTAGTATGACGGGGTAATACGCTAGCTGCGTGACATATAATCTAATCTCTTTCTCGAAGTGGTCCTCAATCCTTAGGCTGGTGATAACATAGTAGGTAACCTTCCCACTCTCGGATTCTCGGCCGTCAAAGACCTCCAGGGCGAACGGTCTCTTCAGTTTCTTTAGCGGGAGCTCGTGGCTCTCGGCCCAGCTCTGGTCAACAAATCCCTTTCCTTCGGCGCCAGAGTCGGCTAAGGCGTAGGTAGGCAGTTTCCGGTCTCCTAATTCCAGAGTGGCAGGTAATATCATTAGGTGGGATCTCATGTCCTCTTCTTCGCGGACCGAGAGACCCTTGACGGCGGCAGTAGAGATCTTCAGCGTTCTTAGTGCGCGGTTCGGTTGGTGTCGTGTTATGCGCTCTATAGGAGCCTGTGTGCGACTTAACGCAGGCTCACTCCGTTTACCGAGACCTCAATGCTCGGCTGCGGGCTACGGGATCTGGACGAGGACAAGCTGGCGGGGGAACCGGAACGGGCTACTCTGGCTTGTAGGCGGGAGCGAGTATCGGGGTGGGGGCAATCGGCAACGCGGTGGCTCTGAGAACCGCAACGGAAGCATTCTCCTCTCTCTCGTCGGCCTCCAGGGACGAACCGTGACCCTCGCTGCGCGCTGAGGTCCATAGGCTCGCCGCGTTCGGCCCTCGTCTCCGGTCCCTTCGCGGGCGGGGAGGTAGTCTGCGGCCGGTTGGTGCTCGGGGCCGGGGCGGTGTAAGATCTTCCAAGGGTCGGCACGGGTTGGTTAAAGCGTTGACGGCGGTTTTCTAGATTCTGTAGGAAGGCAGCGTACTGGTGATATTCCCGACTGGGCGGTTCGTGGTGAAGCAGCATGCTACGCAGTTCTCGGGAGATGGCTTGTTCTAGGAGCGTCGGTAGGGCTTCTTCTGACATCTATCCCTCGAGGGCGAGGCGCTGGAATTCGGCGAAGAACGTGCTGAAGTCCTTGTTTGATTGGCGCAAGCGGAAGAAGTCGTTTCGGGCATTATTGACGAGGTTCGGGTCTCCAAAGGCGCGGTCCAGCTGGTCCAGGATCTTGTCGTAGTCGGAAAGCTGACAGACGCCTTCCTTAATGTGCGGGAGAATCTGGGCATAGGCAGGGCCCTTCAGTCGGTTGGTAACATAGGCCATACGGCTCTGGGGTGTGGGGAAGCGGTCGCGGTTAGCCTTCATCTTCTCGTGTATCTGGGAGACGAAGCGGCGTAGGTCCTTGCGTTCTCCTTCGAACTTGTCGGGGTCAGGGAGTCTCTCGGACAGGCGCTAGGAGCCATTGGATTGTATGTCGACGGGGGTGTTGGTTCCGGGGGTAGTGACGAGTGCCGGTACGGTAACGGTAGCGGTCTGCGACTTAGCTCGGTGTTCGGCGAGGACTCGTCCCGGCTTGGCTTCGATAAGAAGATCCCGGAGCTTATCCAGTTCCTTCTCCTGATAGTTGGCGACTGCGTTGGAGCTCGTCAGCTCCTTCTATAAGCGCTAGGTTTCCTCTTCTAGTTCCAAGATCCTCTGGCCTTGCTGTTCGATCTTGGCGTAGACTTCCTGGTCGTCGGTCTCCTTCCGGGCGATATAGTCGTAAGCCAGGCGGAAATACTCGTACCATTGGGAAATATGCCCCATCACGTGGGCGGCAAAGGACTCGTCGTCTTCCGGCAGGAACGGTGGTAGCGGGCGGTTCGCCATTGCAGCAGTAATGATGGCGGTAGGGGTAGGAGCTACGTAATGTCACGGGACTGTCAGGCTGAGAGCGGAGTAAGGCTAAACAGATGGTATTTGCTACGGACAGACTCAATCCCGTGGTTGCGGGCAGGCTGATGATAAGACGTAGCTCGAAGAGCTACAAAATATAATGGACAGAATCAATATAAAGATATTTCCTTGTCGCGGGCCCGCACTAGGCCTACCACGTGACAAGGTCACGTGGCTCAATTACCTGGGGCCTCAGCGCCGTGACAGTACGGCGTACATACATCGAGCGGCAGGTCCGTAAAGTACTTATAGCCCGCAACGGCCCAGATACCTCGTCAACAACGCAATTCTCAATCAACTCTTTAGTCCGCGTCTAACGAGAACGTAACGGCTAGCAAGGACCATACCGCCTACTAGTAACCAATAACGAGAACTATACCGTAATAGGAGAACGGGGTTCTCGTACCTTTAGATCTACGATTGTCAAGCCATACCATACGGCAGGCTCGAGCGAACAGTCGCCACCAGATAACACCGAACCTACCGCCCCCGCCGACGGCGCACCGGCAGGAATAGGACCGGCACTAGAGGACGACGAAAAAACCGGCGGCGAGAGTAGCGAAGAGGAGTCTACTAGAAGTAGCGCACCGGCGCCCAACCTACCCGTAGATCTTCGGAAGGAGCACGTAGAGGATACAATCGTTATAAGAGACCCAAAACGTAGTAAACGGTCTCAACGCATAAGAAGGACTTACAGGTAGTTACCAGTAATAACTCTAACCCAGGCTTAGAGACTAACGTCTAATTCACGCTAAAGGAGCAAGTAGATATAATACTAGTAATACAACTACGTACCGAAAGTAAGATCTTTACACTTAGCTTACCTTTCGAAGAGTCCGGCCGCAAGGAAATTAAGAGTCTTATCGCCCGAAGCGTATTCGAATTCGTACAACTCGACAGACACTTACACGGTAACGTACAAATATTCAAGTCCCGGCTTATTAACGAAGTTAAGGGCAAGACGACGCCGTAGCCGTACGAGAAATCAAGGCTCGTCGTTTAGGGGTACAGAGATACCGAGAAAGAGACTATTCTTACGTAGTCCCTTACTATCTAACGTGCTAATCAGCGGTTAATTCTCTGCCTGGCACCTACTCTACTGCGAGGCGGCTACGTACTATAGCTACGCGATATTACGCAGGCGTATATATAGTCAGATACGCCGCTTAACTAGACGGTTCTCGCGTACTTGCCGCAATAGATACGGCACCTATACCCCCCTAGGACTATGATAAGGGTGATTAAGCCGCTATGCGGTCTCGCCGAGGCGGGGACGCACTAGTAGAGTACGTACTACCGCTACCACTTAGAGAAGCTCGAGATAAGAACCTCTACCTACGACCCTTACCTCCTAGTCTCATCCGCTGAGAACACGGCCTTTAGAGTAGTCGGTATACAGACCGACGATACCCTCGGGCTCTCGAACCCCGAGTTCTCACGGCGAGAGGAGGAGAAGCTCTCGAAAGCGGGGTTCACAGCTAAGCCGAAGCACGTACTCTCTGCCTCCGAGCCGCTAGTATTTAACGGCGGTATCCTGACGGCCAACGGAGACATAGTATCCCTACGGTAGAAAGGGCAAGTAGCACGCCTCCGAGAGGTCGACCCGGCAGCTCCGGACTGCAAGCAGTAGTACGTTAAGCAACGCGCCAGGGGTGCCTACCTCGCTTCGATCTACCAACCAGAAGCCTGCTTTGACCTCTCCAACGCGGCTCAACACCAAAACCCTAAGCCAACAGAGATCAAGGCGCTCAACAAGAGGATCAAGTAGCAGATAGAGAACCCGGGCCGCGGGCTTACCTTCATCCCGATTGATCTACAGACGGCCCGGTTATTCGTCTTCGTTGACGGCTCCTTCGCCAACAACGAGGACTACACCTCGTAACTCGGATTTACAATCATCCTCGGCAACGAGACTCCTCTCGAAAACGGAAACAAGTTCTCCCTTTCTGGCAACCTAATCCATTTCAGCAGCACCAAAAGCAAGAGGGTAACCCGGAGCGTATTAACCTCTAAGGTATACGAAATAGTGGCCGGTATAGATATAGCCTACGCCCTATCAACAACCCTACAATTAGTAACCACGCGGCTAGGTCTACCTACTATATACACTATTATTTATACAGACTCATACTCGTTATACGAATACCTCGTAAAGCTAGGGACTACCAAAGAGAAGAGACTGATAATTAACATTATAGCTTTGCGGCAATCTTATAAGCAACGAGAACTCTACGAAGTCAAATAGATCCACGGTGAAGATAATCTAGCAGATACGTTCACGAAAAAGACACCTAACGGCGCCCTCGCGCAATTTATTGATACTAACGAGGTTATAATACGAGTAGAGGGTTAGGTCTCACGGTAAGGGAACTATAGGATAGGAGATAGTTTAGGAGGCAGGCAGATACGTTCCTTCCTACGCCAGAAAGAAAAGACGACCAGTATTAGAATATCTCTAGTATCTAGCTACGCAAGAAGAGGCTTACCTAAGCCATGTAAAGAGCAGGGGGCAGGACATAGGTAGGGAACTATCCTCCCACCTATTTTCTACGGCATCTGGACTTCCTCCTTATACAAGACAACCAATCGATCCACCTAAACCACAATACCGCGTTACGAGCCTCTACTTCGTAAGGAGGCCTTACGCACCGTGATTCTAATGTACCGGTACTAGTTTGGTGATACCAACAATATTACTCATTCTGTGGCCCTCATGAGAGTCGAACCATCCCGTTCATTCAGCTTGACATACAGTAAGCAATCATAATCGTTCCATTCTGCGTCCTCTATGTTGTTCACTCCCCGAGCAACCGATGTCGCTCAGTCTGGCATTCATCCAGCTCCCTGTCCCCCAACTTCCATTGACCGAGTGCTCCAGTCGTCTAGTCGCCCAGGCGTCTAGTCGTCCAGTCGTCTAGTCGTCCAGTCTTGTAGTCGTCCAGTCTTGTAGTCGTCGTGACCCTCTCTGTCGCTTCCCCGACTTGAACTCCCAATTCCCGCCACCCTCCTTGCTCCGCTCTGATGAGTGCTCGGTACCACTCTTCTATTTCCTTCCGGTATAAGGTAACTCATGTCTTTCATGAAGTTGTCATAGCCGAGCAGCGGTCAGATATTACGACCTCTCCTGATGTCGCACACAAACTGGTGTTATTTCCTGAACTCTTCGTAGAGGTCCTTTAGGATGGGCTTCTTCGAGAGTACCGCCGCATAGGCGTGTGGACCCCGGTCTCCTCCCAAATCACGCACCACGTGGTTGAAGTTGCTGACCTTGTGTCAGGTCTCGAATCGAGACTCTACGCCGCGCAATCAATGGGCCAATCTCCGAGGTCGTCACGACGTTCTCAGGGAGATCCGTGGTGGGCTCTATTCCAGACTGTTTTTTCTGTCTCTTCGAGGGGCTGAATTTGATATTTTGATGATTTGCAGCAATACAGCGCAAGGCAAAAGTCAGACGTACACAGTTTCTAAAGTTCGAGGGCACGTGCAGAAGGTGATGAAGAGTTTAAATGGAAAGAGCAGTCCACAAAGTTCGAGTCCAGGCGTCTGAGGAAAAGTATAAGCTTTTAAAAATGGGCGCTCCGGCTCGACCCGGACCGGGCGGGACCACACTTGGCTACCTTAGTTGAACCTTAAGTTCACCCGGGAGAGGTAACTGTAGCAAAATATTTTCGAATACAGAGATTTCTACAACCCCCAACCTATTTTACACAATAAGCACCTCTTCATCAACAACACTATTGTGTTCGACAGCTCAACTCGACAGTTGAAGACATTCAAGATGCAGTCCGACGACAAGTTCCAAGACGCATGTACAGCTAGTGGCTCCCCGACGCCATCGCTGGGACACATGAACAGCGACAAGAATAAGACAGGCATCGGCACCTACCACGCGGACCACTCGGCCTGCGCCTGGTGCAAACGCCTTTCCGACTCGACGACCGTCTCCGAAGTAATGCAAGCAGAAGCGCTGTCATCTTCGGCCACAATTCTCCACCCCCAGCTGCCGCTGCCCTGTCATTCCCTTCACGACGACGATAACCAGTGGCATCTCTCCGCCATCGGCCGCTTCAAATACGGCCTTGTCGCATCTCAAAGCAAGCTAGACTAAGCCATCAGTCCTGCACTACCTGTGCATCTCCTCCCTCAGCAACCTCAACTGGAACCGACTCTGCGACGGCATATTCGAGTCGGTGTCGCAATTGGACACCCCGGGCCTCACATGGGAGCAACTATACTTCGAGCGTCACGCCAAATTCGGCGACTACTACATGATCGACCTAGCCATCAAGTTTGACCCGACCTGGTCCCGCCTCTTCGACGACTTCTATACCCCGGACAGCGACCATTCCGACAATGACAGAGCCAATTACAAGAAACTCGAACAGACAGTAGCAGGTGACCTATGGTGGCTCGACACACTATGGTTCGTGGACTACGACATCCATCGCGTCACCGGGACGGCGATAAAAGCAGGGGGTTGGGAGTGCCGGACTGCACCTGGGACGTTCGTACAGGTCTGGCGTGGGGACGCGGGATGGGACTTCAAGAATTCGCTCAGCCACGTCGTCTACGAGTTTAAAGAGGTGCTGCCTTATCACCTTGGCCGGCTGGGCGTGGAGTTTGACGATTCGGAGGGGAGGAATCCAGACTGCTGCGAAGATTGGAACGACGGCCTGGAGAAGATGAACGGAGTCCCGCGGTTGGGGGTGCTAGCGTTTGAGCCGCGTACTAGGGACTAAGATGGCGAATGCCATTGCCGTCCCCTCCCAACCGCAAAGAGAAGATCAAGAGTGCGACCTGGGACCTTTATAGGGCGCTGGAGGGAGACTGGGGCCACATGGCGTCATTGTGTCGTGTGTACTCTTGTCATCCGGCCATCGTGGGACCTGATTGCATATGGGGATACGAACATTATAAGGTTAGAGGAATGCAAGGGGTTCCTAGCTGGCGTGTCATCGGGCTGTACGTCGTGGAAAAGAGCAAGAGCTCGATTGTCCTATAAGTCTGTTTTCAGGTACGGACATGTGTGGAGATGTTGGGATAGATAATGTGGCCACAAGGAAGAATTGATGGAGACTGGAGTATTTGTGAACATGGGGAGTACGGCTGTTAGCGATGCCATGTTGTTTCAACACTGTGATGCGGTACGAATAGCAAATCGAACCTTTGGCGGCGCCTTTGCAAACTTGCCATTTATAAGGATTTCGTTTGCTCATGCCGATGGTGGAATTCACTCGAGGAACGACGATGCTCTGAGGATGTCCGCGGCTATTACTAAAGCATAGGTAGATACAGCAATTCATCATATGAATATCCCCCAAACGCAAGAATTAGCAAGACCCTCCACGTCCACGGAACCAATGCCCTGCCAAGTGTTGCCTTGCGTCCTCCATCCTTCGTCGGATTCCGTGCCTCCAACGATCTTCCCCGGCTCTCTTCTCTCTCCGTTTAGTATCTTCGCAGCAAAGAGCTGATTGTCAGTACCGCTTCTCCGTCAACCCTCAATGCCGCAGATGCCATCCACAGCCGCCTTAGTCCTCGCAACCAGACGCTCGTACGCCGCAAGTTGTTGCTCAAGCCTGGACAGCGTCCCACAGTCTCTCCGCGGACTTGTCGTGCCTCTTAACAGAAGATTACCTTGGTCGAATTCTTTGATCGAAGCTCCCAAGGTTGATGGTTCTCTTTCCGCACGGTTGTTGATTTGAAGTGCTTCAGAGTCCCATCACGCTATGTTTGACTGGTGATGTCAAAACAAAGCAGTTCCACTGTTGCTCGTTGAAGAGTTGGAGCATGACATGATCGTATTGAGTTTGTGATCAGTCGCAGTGGAACAGGCAACCAAACCAAATGGCCGGGTGGGCGGTGGGAGGAGCCACAGGAATCCCTGCCCTCCGCCCGACCATTGGTCGGGGGAAGCAAACAACAACGGAGCCCTTGGTTTTGCACCGCGCAAGACAGCACTACACCCATCGCCGCTCCGTGTGTTTGCTTGACCCAGGGCAACTCTCCTGCCGTTACGCCAACTCCTATACGGGTTGGTCCGCACCGCGAGGCTAGGGATTCCTTTTATGCCAGGTTGTTCGTTCTTTTTTTTGCCGTGTGTTTGTCGTTCAACACGCCGTTTTCTTTTTCTTCGTGTGTTTGTCGGTCAACACGCCGGTCTTTTTTAACGTCTGTTTGTCTCCTTCAAGACGGTGCCGCAGCATTAGCCGCCGAGGTCCTGCAACTCGAACCCAGTCGAGCTTTCGGCCCTGGAGGCGCGCGAACGGCGAGAGGTACCGGAGGAGCGGGCGTTGGAGCGGCGAGAGGAGCGAGAGGAGGAGGTGGGGAGAAGGTCAAACTCTGGGGTCTGGACGGCGTATGATCCGGTGCGGTTCATCGCCCATCGCCGGTAAAGGGGTCCGAGAGGAAGATCCGACTCCGGGTAAAGTCCGTAGTACCTGACTCGCTCCGGCCTCATCCAGAAGAAAGACCAGGTCCAGGGATGTGTGCCCAAGGCCGCCTTGAGGTTCGTCCACTTGTCGTGGCACCAGGGGTGGTAGTTCTCGCGGAACTGCACGTCCTGGTGGGTGCGGGTGAGCGACACAAACGAGACAGTGGGGCCGGGGTGTCCGTGGCTGCGGCGGTTCCACAAGGCCAAGGTCCAGCTGTGCTGGTGTCTCTCCGGGCTAGTCGTATCCTTGAGGGCCAGCCAGTAGAACTGCTGCCTCGCCATATTGTAGGTGAGGTAGATGACGCCGCACGACGCAATGATCGTCATGCCAATGTGGAAGTTGGCCATGCCCTTTGGAGATGTCGATGCCGCCGCGATCTCGATTGTAATGACAAAGACTCCGAGCAGGATCAGCCAGACGTGGAACAACAGATAGGGCTTGATCGTGTCGAGGTACACTTCAACCCAGAGCCAGAAACAATAGTGGTCGTGGGCCGGGAGGTGGTGGTTCGTTTTCCGGCAGTGGTAAACACGGAGGCCGAGTCCGGTGGTGTCGAGACAACGTCCGCAAGAGCGGAAACGGTCGTTGGGGGTCGGGCCGCCGGTTTCCATGGCATACCGCACCTCTGACTCGGAGTGTATGACCGGTTTGGGACTAGCCCGAGGGTTCCTGTGGTACTTGTGCTCTCCTTTGCTGTGGGTGATGTAGACCATGTACAGCCAAGAGCCGACGACGTTGAAGAGGAGGACAGAGAAGACGATGACGATGGACACGCCGGCGACGATCTCGACCACTCTGTGGCCGCTGGTCTTGATAGTGCCGCCAACGACCGCACGAGAGCCCAGGCCGAGAATGAGCTCTCGGACAGCAAACTCCCAAACGATGCTGTACGAAGCGAGGCCGAGAAAGATGCCGATTCCGAAGGGGATGATGCCCTGGAGCCACTCCAGGAGAGCGCTGAGCTGCCACAGAGCCATGATGTGACAGCGGCGGGGTGGTAGGTCGAAAACAACTAGTGATCGAAAAAAGAAGTGGTAGGGTTCCTTGGCTTGATACAGCGGGATTGTTTCAGGGAACAGGCGATGATGCTCGAAAAACAAGAGGGCTGAACCAACTGGAGAACGGGTGACGAAAAGAAGTGGAAGAGAGGTCGAAGAAACAGTGACGTCAAGTTTAAGTTGTCTCCTCGATTCGACGCTAGCGATTCTCCACTCTGTAAACAAGCCAGGGCAGCCACCCCCTTTCAGCCAACCAGCTACGACGTTACTCCTTCCAATCCAGACCCCTTTCAGTTGCACCTGCCCTTGAAATCCAATCCACAGTCACCTTCAGAAACAACAGTGTGGCAGCCACGAGTCACTTCACCGCCTGCTCCTGACGTTTTTCTTCTTTGCAACGTCAACGTCCAATCCATTGCCGGTGATGCCCTTACATGTGGGCCCCTTAACCGCAATATCTGTCCCACCAGACCTGGGATCCTGCGCTAGGTCAGCCTTATCTTGTCTCAAGTAAAGCCGTGCTAAAGACCAACCGTCTCGCTTATGCTGGTTCCTCTCGCAGTTTGCAATGACGCAAGGAACCCAATGGTACCACCGCCAGTAGTCCGACAAATGACACAATTGACCTGGTTTCTCCTTCATGGGGCCGAAGGTGTCGAAGTGCATCTCCGATATCATGCATTTGGCCTGTGGTATGTTAGTGCTGCGACACTATGATCATTCATCTCATCTTGTAATCGTCTCGTAGACTTATCAAGTGAATCGTCCAGTCGTGCATTCGGGGGCCACGCTTATCATGGGGTTTTCCCAAGATTTGTTGAAAAAAACAGCTAACTGGAAATGGAGCACAAAACACGAGACACGAGACGAGTCATACGCACTGGGGAGACATACATAACAGGCTGGTAGTCCATCCAAGTGAGCCATGATCGAGTGCTCCGCCGGAGCTGGTAGATCACGATCTCCCCTGGTCAACAGAGGTCTGGCCTACGACAGTAGGATAAGCCCCATGCCAGCCAAAGAAGCAGTCGAGAGGAGTCTCATGATTGACCGTTAAGTGTCTGCCGGGTTTCGGTGATATACGAGTGAAGAGCTGTGGTGTCTTGAGTTTTCCGAGCGGGCTTCGAAATGAATTTTGTCGATAGTGCAAGAAAGGAACAGTTGACGGAAGAAGGAAGAGGAAGGGATTGAGCAATGGGAATTAGGACGTTTAAATATGTCTTGAAAATGCAGTTTAAGTTCGTGAGTGCAGCGAGGGACATCCGGATCTGGGTTTAGCAATGCACCGCACGAGCACATTCTTGCCAATCTGGACCGCATATGAGCTGGGACATCAGACGCATCAGGCATGCCAGGTGGAATAAGTAATGTCCTACACATACAGATAAATTTCAACGTTCGGGTGGTGCAAATCTTACTTGTGTTTCAGTGGCGAAAAGAATGGACTGATGATAGATCAGTTATGACAATTCATCGTAGTCAGGGAAGAAGACATCGTAAGACATAACACAGGCCCAACCTCAGCCGGAAACAACGGTAGAACGTGTAATGATTACGTATAGAATGCAGAAGGTTGATTGGGAAATGCGGAACTGGGGCCTTGTTGTAGTGACAGCTTTTCTCTCGAACTCGAGATCGGTTCCATCGGGAAAGCGGGGATTGCCATGCTCGACTGCATGCACAATTGCGAAGGTGGTGACGGTGGAATTAAATCCAACAGGAGGCAGCCGCGGCTCTTGTGCACAGACAAGAGCCTGACGTAGCAGCGTGCACAAGGTCCTCGTGGTGAGGACGGGAAGTGGCGATCAAGGGCATCTCGCTCTGTTGGTTTCACCAGGGTATATACGTAAGGACGTATATTGCCTCCCGTAGGGAGGGCTTCACACTGTTGGCGCACCAAGTTCAGGAGTCCTGTACTGTATATTCTGATACGCATCGTAGAAGGAAGGAAGGAAGGTGGGTGGGTGGCCAGCCCTGTGGAAAGAAATAGGGGCTGGTGGAGTCCGCAGGTCACGTGACCTGCGGATTAACTCAGCCTCCGGCCTCCGCAGAGCCTCAGGGGGACTCCCTGAGGCTCACCACACCTATCCTCCACTACCTACCCTGGGCTTGCGTACAGGCCTGGCGTATATATTCCAACACTGGCAGTCTCTTCTTTTGAGGCCAGGGATACGCCAGGTCCGCAGGCCAACTGTTGACTAGATACAGGCCCGTTTTCTCGTTCCATTGCAGCCCATCAGTATACCTCCCCTCATAGTACAGCCACTCCGTCGAGTAGACTGGGACGTCTTCGAGGGGCAGATCTGGTGGCGGCGCTTGCAAATCCTCCTCTCCCATCTCTCCTCCGCACCTCAGTCTCCTGCCTTGTAAATGTCCTCCCACTACTGGGGGTAGTGGGCTTGCCCTTGTAGTGAGTGTGCGGCAGCCTGGTGGGCACCCGGGGTCGGGGTGGTAGGCTGGGCTTGTCTGGCTTCCGGGGGGGTGCTCCGGTACGTGGTGGCTCTCGAGGAGGGGTGGTCCTTCTTCGCTGGTGGGCGGCTCCGTAGGCGGCTCGTTCTCGTCGAGGGCGGCTCGCCGGTGGGGGAGCTCCTTCTTCGCCGATGGGCGTCACGTTTCCACGCGGCGCGGTGCCGTGCAGGAGCTCATCCTCTGGCAGTCTTTTCTTCTCGGCCGGCCGAGTGGGTGAGGCCGGGCCGGTCGTCCTTGTGCGCCGGAGCCGGTGGTGGGCGCGGCGGGGGGGTGGTCGCTGCCGGGCGTGGTCGTCGTCGGTAATAGTGGTAGAAAATCCCTCAAAGTCGCAAAAGTTGATGAAAAATCGATAGATCCGGGCGAGAGTAGGCTGGATCTGATCGTAGAGAGCGTCGCAGTCGTCTGGGCTACTCAAAATGATGGAAAAAGGTCGGCGCAAGGCCGTGGGATAGGATGAATCGAAGGTCCGGGGCGGGGGCTTATTCTTCCCGGAGGTAACTTGTGGCGGCTCGCCTCCACGTTGGCGAGCTTCTTCTTACGTTGTAGGACGCGCCGCCAAAAACAGACAGTCCCCCGAGTAGTCAGCTCAGGGCTTGTACAGGCTGGCGGCTATAGAGGGCCGTGACTTGGTGGGCGGCTCGCAAGGTAGCCGGGCGAGTGTCAGGGCGTGATAGACGCGCCGCGAAAAACAGACAGTCCCCCGAGTAGTCGGCTCAGGGCTTGTACAGGCTGCGGCTTGGAGTCCCCTTTGCGTTAGACGACAGTATGAGGAGCTTCCTTAGCACTCCCTCGTCGAGGCGACAGTCTCCTTGCGGAAGAGGTGCCAGGGCGAGGGCGTCTCTTCTGTAGATACCTTGCTGATCCGTGGTTATCCCTCACTTGAAGCCGCGCCCCCATTACGCGGTAGCAGTGGTGATTTTTACCACTGATCAGTGTTGGTTTCACCAGGGTATATACGTAAGGACGTATATTGCCTCCCGTAGGGAGGGCTTCACACTGTTGGCGCACCAAGTTCAGGAGTCCTGTACTGTATATTCTGATACGCATCGTAGAAGGAAGGAAGGAAGGTGGGTGGGTGGCCAGCCCTGTGGAAAGAAATAGGGGCTGGTGGAGTCCGCAGGTCACGTGACCTGCGGATTAACTCAGCCTCCGGCCTCCGCAGAGCCTCAGGGGGACTCCCTGAGGCTCACCACACCTATCCTCCACTACCTACCCTGGGCTTGCGTACAGGCCTGGCGTATATATTCCAACACGCTCAAAACCCCGTCCCGTTCCGGCGCTCAAGGCATGATTACAACACCCCAAGAATTGATAGCAGCCGCATCCGTGGTGATGTGGCACTTGAATTTTTATGGCCATTCAACACATTTGGTTATTCCAAACAGCATTGAATTGCATTAAAGAATGCAACAAAGATAATTACAAAGTGAATAACAACTATACTGTTCTTTCATTGAATAGTCTCAAGGCAGGCTTCGAGTTCACTCCTATTCATGAACAATGTCAATGGTGAGAACAAAGACGATCAGAGGTGACTCGAGGTTGTGGGGCGCAGTTCAGGTTACTCGGTACGGGCCGTGCCTTCCGCACAAAGCTTATCTGTGACTGCCGAGCCAATCTTATCTCATCGGCCCACCTTCATCAAGTCGCCTCTATATGTGTAACTTATTCACCCTTGCGAATGAAGTGAAAGCCCCCTACAAGAATATCCGGCAGTGCTTCACCATTAATGTTGCCCTGGCATTAAAACACCTGCCCCTCCACAAAACCCTATCTTCCTCCGAACCCTTTTGCGACGATTCCTCAACACAACCCACACCCGTCCCTTTCTCAATCACACTTGCCGACACACATCTCATCGTGTCTTGCAACATCCGACGAAACACACATTCGACCTCTCATCATCATAAACCCACATCTTCTTCCCATCTTCCCGACGACATTACAGTCGTCGACAACTCATCGATCATGTTCGAGGCGCTCATTCGGCGCTTCCTCCCACGCGCGTGGCAGCAAGTCGAGCAGCGCACCTCGACGGCCATCATCAATCAAACAACTACCCAGCGCATTCAGAATGGTATCCACAACGGCTTCGTATCAAGGATAGCACCGGCTACCGTCCAGGTCGGCCTCAACAGCTATGCGCTGTTCGAACCACACTCCATCCTGACGAGCACGTCCAGGGCCATCTGCTCTCTGAAGGCGGGTCTCTATCAACAATACATGGCCGAGACCCAACTACAAGACGATACGGCAATTGATCAAGACATGTTTATCATCCTTCCAAACCAAGCTGAAGTTGCCGGCAGTCCGGATAGCATTCGCATCTCCCATCAAGGTGCTGAACTCCTCACGGACACGGCACGCGATGTTGGCCCTACCCCTGATGCCCACCATACCGCATGTACTTACGATGTGGTTCAGTCGAGCCTCTCCCACTCCCCGGTTAAGGGCACTCATCTCATCGGATTCCAGGCCGTCCAACCCGCTACTGCTCTCGAAGCGCATGGTGGACACGGTGAGCAAGCTGGGATTGAGACTTCCGACGAGAGTAACAATAACCTCGCCGGCGGGATTGGCAACATGACACCTCCATTCTACACACCAATCCCCGGTGACTCCATTACCTATGGCGATGAGGATGACGCCCACGACAAGTCCTCAGCAGGCTCCTCAGAACATGCCACCAGTTCCCGAGGATCAGGCACCATCACGCCGGACAACTCAGTTGAGGGAGGAAGCCTTTGACGAGCTTCTCGAAGCCGGGGAAGACACGGCTGAGAACACGGACAGCATACGCCCGTCCACCTCTTTGCCCTGGTCGATCCACCACGATGCAGATGCCCTGCCACACGACCGACCGGCCGAGGTTCTCTACGCTGCCTACAATACAGATAGGGCTTTCCACGAACCTGCTCGCCTCGAAACGATACCAGAGGAGGACGAGTCACTCTCCGACAACGTCCCGGGCCCCCTCGTCAAATACACCAAGAACCACTACACCTCACCAGAAGGTGAAGCCCGCCTCGACTACATCAAAGACTACATCTCCCTCCACCCAGCCACGCTGCCCGCGCATCTCGTCTTCTTCTTCATCGAGCCCGGCCGACAGAGGACCCTCCGTCAAGCCGCATGGGACAACCCTGCCTTCCTCCGAGCTACGCTGGAGATAGACTTCGACGGCATCCTACACGGAATCCCCTGGCCTACGGAGAATTCCAATCCCTACCTGGAATACTACTGGAACCTGATGGAGGCCTGGCTCGAGTCTGGCGCTCAGCTGCTTACGGATGAGAAGAATGAGACGCTACCCCTGAAGGAATGGGACTGCTGCATCCCGGCGAGCTGGGAGCAGCTGCTGGAGTATGTCGAGGAGGAGCTGCCGACGGACAGCTCGCTGGTGAAGCGGTGGGTGGAGAAGTGGGACGGGGCGGATAGGAATGGAGGGGTTAGGAGGAGAGAATGGGTGGGCCACGGGCCGAGTAGGCTGAGGACTGTGACGGTGGTGGACGAGCAGTGGTGATGCGTGGCCACTGGTGGCGGACTTGAGGACGGAGTTTATATACTACCAGCAGCATGCACGGCGTTGGGGTTATGTGGATGGATTTGTGTACTATCAAAGGGTAAACGGTGGCTGGGAGCGGGCGTCATGGGTAGGTAGAGGGACTTGGCGCATGCTAAATGGAGATGAATCCCATGTTCTGGTGCAGGTATACCAACACATCACCAAGTTGGTTCGTGACACGGCGCCTTGACATTCAAGAGGAGGGGTCCTTGAGCAGATGTTCATGTCGTGACGATGTGGGATCATTGCATGGCATTCCGCCAAAATAAGTGTTCAGAGAAAGAGCAGCTAACACCGTTAGAGCGGGTTTTAGAAGCTAGATACCCTGCAACATCTCTTTCTGTGGAGGCATTTTTGATAGACACATCGTTAGAATAGGTAGAAGTAAGCCTGGCTACTTCGTTCCATCTCACAACGCCTCACCGAGACCGGTGACGATATTTTTGATACAGCACGTGAATTTTGATCATCCGCTTCTAAGCCTGACGCACACCGGACCAACTCAATAGTACAGACACAACCTCTCCGGGGCACCTAACAGGACTTACTCACTATTTACTGACCATGGTACTTGAAGCCAACTGAATTAGAAGGAGAAAAGGAATTCAACATGATCAAATAGAGACATATTCGGACTCCCTCCCTTATCACGACTAACACTCCAGGTACCCATCCACCCCTGCAACCTCTCCAACCAAACCATTTCGGTCCCTTCATTCCACCTTACAAGCCGGACACATCGCATCATACGCCCCAACATACCTCGCCTCTCCACACCCACCCTGCACAAAACTCCCCAATCTCGGCAACGCATGCACATCCGCAAAATACTCCAGCCCCTTTCCACTCTCAGCCGGACCACAACTCTCCGCACCATTCTGCGTCCTGTGATTCCAGTAATACAGCTGACACCCTCCCGTAAGCCACTTCGAAGTCACCCACTCGCTGAGCACACACCCTTCACTGTCCATACATAACTGGCAGCATCCGCTTGCGTCTACGTTCGTGATCATAGGAAATGTGGGCGTCCATTCCATCCAAGCAACGGGCTTGATGCCTATTCCTCTGCCTTCTCGTTCGGCAATCAGGTTTGTCGGTGCGCAGCGTGCATTAAAGGTGACCGTGGCGGTGCCATCGGCTGCACAGGCTGTGGTTGCAGTAGAAGTCGAAAAAGCAATATGAGGGACGTCAATTGTTGTCGTCACGGTTGTGACGTAGGAGGTTTGAGTGTACCCCCGCGCGCCGTCCATGGGGTCGACCGTGGTGGTTCCGGCGGTGACGGTGGAGAGGTAGTTTGTGCCTGTCACGGTGGAATAGTAGGTCACGGTGGTTCCGCTGTAAGGGTAGACTTTGTAGAATGCTGTTACGTGGAACCAGGTAGTCACTGCGGTGGGGAAGATGGTTGGGAGGGTGGAGGGTTGGCCCGGGAAGGGGGAGTAGGTTCCGGTGGATGTGGTGATTGTTGTGGAGGGAAGAGTGTCGTTGCCGTTGGCGCAGATGGTGGAGGCGAAAGTAACCGTTGCGATGGTAGGAGTGGCCCAGACTGTTGTGGTTGCAGTGCCGGAGAGGGTTATTGTTGGGGGCGAGGGACGGTGTGATCGCACGGTGACGAGTTGGGTTGTCACGGGGAGGGTGACTTGGGCGGTGTAAAAGGAGGTGAAATTAAAGTTGCGGCTGGCCGTTGGTTCCGTGACAATCGAGGTCACGAGGACGATGGGCTCGGTTTTAGAGGGAACTGGCGTGATGGGGGTGTTACCATATTGGATGGTGCTTGTTGAGAAAGACACTTCGCGGATGTGGGATGTTGAGAGCCAAGTTACGATGGTGTGGTTTTGGGCGTAGGCGAAGCTGGCGGCAGCTAGTGCCGTGAAAAGATGGAGTTTCATTTGGGGGAGGTCAGCAAATACTGGGCAATTGTGTCGAAGTTGTGTCTCTGGATTTTGGTTCTGCCCCAAAACCTATAAAGACATAACTTAGAGGCGCGCGGGCCTGTAACGTTTCCTTTCCATTGGATCCAGGTGCCATGACCATGTAGCAGGAGCAGCGCAGCTTCAAGAACGACCAAGCTTCACAAAGCTTTTGCCGTTTGGTGGAAATTGGAGCATCTCGTTATTACCCGATGAGCACGGTTTCACCCGGCAACATACACCGGGATACACCTCCCTGGCGGGTAAGTCACATATTACCCGGATACGTTACATGGAGTTTAGACCTCTCTTTCGGGGAGCACCGTCGCTTTGTTCAAGCCCCTGAGGAACTGAAGAATCCAACCTTAGATGCGGCTGACCTCCTGGTCGTGCGTTTGAACCCCGTGTTGGAGTGAACCCGGATTCAGGGCGGACCGTTTCCATTAACATCTAGACAGGTCTCTCATTGGAGGGGACTAGTCCGGGATTGAGAGCCGAAAGCAATTTTCGCAAGGCCCTCATGCAACGAAGGTGGAAGCTTCCGCCTATCCACATTTCATCACATCGAGGAAGTGTCCAAGTCCAGCGGATGTGAGGCCTGTCGGAGGGAAACCTGGCGTTTTGCGGCGTTTTGGCTATGCAAATAGCCGATGGCATGTTGCTTATCAGTGCAGTAATGGAATGGCTCAGCTCCATGTGTTGGTTGCGGATGGAGAAGTTCGATTTACAGGAGGGAGGGATGACCTGATAGAAGCAAGAGAAAAGGACAGAAGATTACGGACACTCTAAAAGGGATGGGCATTATGGAAATGTTTGCCCCAACGCTTCGTGAAGTTTTAGTTGATAGTAGAGCAATCGAAGAGTTCACGTAGTGACGTAGAGGTACGTTGTCATTACTCTTCAGCTCCGTAACCTCAGACGTACGAAGTATGCGTCTGGGCAATTGCTGGGTATGTGATCAAGCTTGTCTTGAGACTCCACACGAGACTACAAGGCTCGCGGACACACACGAGGGGTTCTGGGAGAGAATTGACATGAATCGCAAATATTAAAACTACGTACCTAGGTACTCGTTTTCTTTGTGGTATTGGTGTGAATTTCCCCTGACGATGCATCGCATTTTCTGACCTGTTGACTTTGCTCCAAGTTCCGCGTTCGTCGATCCCTTACACCTCCAACAGGTTCTTGGTCGTCCTCCAAAAACAAGTCGACGTCATACAACTCGACTCTCCGCTTTTTCCTCCAGGCGCTGAACACGCTTATCGATGAACCGGAGGACGGCGTCCTGAAGGTGGTTGTGGTTCTCCTGGCGCTGCGCACGGGTCCTCAGGTTCACCAAGGAGGTAACCACGGTATCCTCGGTGAGTCGGGCACCGCGGGTGTTCTGGGGATCCAGGTGCTCAGTGCCTACCGAGCCCTGGGGGCACTATGTCCTGAGATCTAGGAACCAAAGCGGTGCTGTTCGATCCGCCTGTGGCATCAGATCCGACCCAACTGTCAGTACCTGTACTGTTGCGGACGTTGTTGTCAACGTTGTCGAACAGGCCAGGTGGAGGTCGAATGTTGTCCTTTCCGGCCCAAGGAATGTCGTGGCTATTGGCACAGTTATTCTTGAACCTGCACTTGCCCTTCCGATTGTACTTGCATGGTAGCCGCCGGGAATAGTTGGTGTCGTGGCTGTAGGGACAGCGGTTGCCATATTGACATATCTTCCCACCCTCAACGAACTTGCAAGGGACATGTGCCAAGTTTCTGCGTAGTATCATAGCCCCTGCTGATGCCCCGAAGTTGTCATTGGGTGGTGCAGTAACTGCCCGATGTCCTCCGTTCCAGTGGAAGTTAGGTCCATGCGGGCGCGTGTTCTGAATATGGAATGCAGGGTTCCAAGGGTGGCCAGGCAACATGTACGATCCAGGTTGCCCTGGCATACCTATGTTGGCCCAGGAGACTTGTGTTGTGACGGGTTGGAGCACCAGGGCGGGAGACATTGGGTGGTAGGGGAATCCAACGGCATTCCAAGATGTATCGCCCCGCCAGACAGGCAACCCCGATGGTGCTCGGGGCGTTTGGGTCTCGAGGGCTCGGTGGGCGAAAGACTCGGGTGTCACGCTCGGAGTATCACGTGCATCAACGTCATGAAGATGAGATGACGACGTTGTTAAACCTGGCATGGATGGGGCCGGTACTTGATGGGCCTTGGCTCTCCAAGAATGGTCAAGGTGTGACATGCGTTCGCAGATGGGGTAAAGCGTCGGGCTTCTTGTCGTGCGGCCGAGTAGCTGGACCAGCAAGTACAATGCGGCCCACAGATGTATAAGCTCAGTGGTTATCAAACGCACGGAAGCTTTACAGTGATGATGATGTGAGAGAAGACGTGTTGTGCTCTCTCTTGGTGCACTTGGTCTCAGGACGTTGTGGATGAGGGAAAACATGCGGGGCGGGCGATTCGGAAAGTTGTGATAAAGCAGACCTCTCGTAAATGACGCCGGAAGGAAGAGGGGGATGGTACTTGAGAGAGAGAGGTGATGGTTGTTGAGACATGAGGAAGTGATTGCTAAAGTGTTGGTGTCTGGCAGTCAGGTTGTATGTTAATGGCCAGTGCATGAAAGAGATGGAACAAAAGGGAAGGGAATGGCTGCCACGAGAATATTTGGAGGCAGTTGAGCTTAAGGTTTGTGATGTGCTCCATGGCCTAGACGAGACAACGGTCCGGTCTGATGATGCGTGAAGAGGGCTCGACAACCAAGTGTGGGACTGGGTCTGACTGACCTGGCTTGTCTGGTTTGAACTGCAACACTTCATCATCAGAAATGGTTACACTCTTGACGCAATCCGTCCGTCGGGCATTGAAGCAAGTGAAGAGGGCTTTGCTCAGCGGAAACTCTATGCCTCACATATTGGGCAGACGAACCTTCTAACAATCCGGCATGGTACCACTGTCCCTCGGCCCGGACGCCTTGAGCCCGACACAGACCATCATCACCGAAAGCCTTGATATCCGAGACCGAAACCATCAAGGCCGGATTGCTTACAGTCCCAGCTTCGTCTCGTGACAATGTCCATATGCGCAATGTTCGGGTGAGACGAACGCATACAGCATTTCCGCGGGATGAAACCTTCGTAGATAGTTGACGCCGACCGATGATAGACTTCGGGTCACAATCTCTCTTAGACTAAACACTCTCAGCTTAACGCTTCTGACGTGGTTGAGACCTAACGGTCCTGTACGTCGTCAAGTCATAGTTGAGTGAAGGGCACGGATCGACTTGGACCTGAAGATGTATCAAGAAAAAGGAGGGCGTACATTGAACCGTGGCTTGTTCTTCAATGAAGCAAGCTAACTTCGCTTTGTTCTTCCTCTATATGGGCATCACACGGACCGTTGTTGAGCAGAGCACCGCGGGAAATGCCCTGGGGCGGATACCGTACTCGCGCGCATAGTCCCCGGCGGCGCGGATAAAAACTCGTGTCGGTCGTTAGAAATGAATCGGACCTGCGTTACTGTCAGCACATTCTCGATACAGCTAATGAGGATAGCGGAACTCCTCAAGGTTAGAACCGACAATGCTATCTGACTGTGAGTGCTGAAGCAGTCGCGAGGTCGAAATAGCCAGGGTCAGGGATACTGGTAATTGAGTCGTACGCGTTCACGAGGGTATGGGGTTGGAGATGTGTCTATGAGCGTGAGAGATTGTACTCATCGGTGACGTAAATGCTCCCTTGTTGCGGCCTGTGTCTGCCCAACTTCTGAAGGTATCGCGAGAATTTCGGGCCCATTGCAGAAATCGTGGCTTCTCTGGCTGCGACGTAGGATTGTATATCAGTGGTAGAGAGAACAAGACAGGTGGATGGCTCGAGGAAGGGTGATACATCCAGCGTAGAGATGGGAGGACCACAGCATTTGCATAATGTGGCGAGGATTAATCAGCAGTCTGGGACGCTGGTGGATTCTTGCTATATAGCGACCTTTGCGGTTGCAATGCGCAGTTCGCTGGCTGTACGTATATACTAAACGGTGCTTGTGCCCCTTGCATTATGGCTGCGGAAGAGTTCCGCATTTGTGGTTGCAGAATATCTGTCATATCCGATGTCAAAAAGCATGTCAGTCTTGGCGTCTGTTTCTCCGAACTTCTCGCCGTGCCAAATCCAGGACTCAGCACCTGCTTACGATTCCCAAGCAAGTCAGTTCCTGCCTTCAATTAGATTCTGCTACACGATAATAATGATGTTACCCTCCAGATACCTATGATCATGCGTGTCAAGAAGCAAGGTTGTCCATCAAGAAGTCTCATTTAAGGGAGTTGGAAAATAGTGGTGAAGTCACCACAACAAAATGACGAGCTGCTATGGTCTTGTTCGGGGTTGGATACCTGGACAGTCTACGAGGGTAAATTGCAGACAGCGGGGATCTATACAACTCTGGGAAGCGGGACCGTGAGTCAGTTATCGGTTCATATCGTTCGAAGTGCTGCCAATGCGGAAGGTCGCGAGCATCCAACCTGCAAACATACGATGGAGATGCTCGAGTCAACGTTATTCATTCTGTGTCTGCACAACCCTTCTCTTCTGCGTCGGCGGAACTGAGAGTCAATGCATACCCTCCGGTCCACAACGGCAAGACGGGAAACGCCCTTTGGGGATGAGGATGGGCAGGTGTTCCATGTGCATCTCACGAAGGCAGCATATAACTCTGTTACCGAAGCGCGACGGTTGCCTTTTATTGCATTCTTTTCTCGGACGCCAACCACCGCGGATCCTTGAACAGGGGTACGGAGAAATCTTATGGGGGCAGTCTAGGGCGGTGGACATAAAATTAGACCGGTAGAGATCAGACTTGTGTTCTCGTATGTCTCCAAAGTATGGCGGACCGGACGAACTTGACAGGCAGATGCATCAAGACCAAGACACCTTGTCTGTCAAACATCGGTCCAGTTCCGACCACCCTCTACACCCCTCAAAGTACCAAGCCGGAGCGTACATGCGGACTTTGTATCAGCGACCAATCTTGGCTTCGGCTGAGAACCCAGATTAAGTACAGCATCTCACACGAAACTCGCGACTTACAACTTGTTCGCAACTCACACTCGTTGATGCCGTCCATTGCAGTCCCCTCTCCGACCGGTATCAAGCATCCGTTATACCTGTCACGTCAGTTAGTAGACCAAAAGTCTGTACGCAAAAGTGACAACATATAGCACATATCCTCCGGTTCTTTCCCGAAGTCACACGAATTGCGCCGAAAGTGCATTATCGGACATGATGCCGCGAGTCGGCAGGTCTTCGGCAAAGTGAGCTGGTCCCGAGAGGAGTCCGAACTTAGTCGGGACAAGACACATTACGGACAGATCCGACATCATGTTTAAGGGCTCTTGTGGCTGAGGAGTACTTGGAACTTTCCCCTCAAATGAAGTCTCACGCCCAAAGTGCGCATCTTCTTTCTCGCCCTTCATATCAGCCGAGAAAACCTTTTCTCCTATTCTCAGTTTAACTTTTGTAGTAGGGACTGAAAATTCGTCCGGAATGACGAGAGCTCCGCAAGGGCTGCAGACACAACTGCTATATTCACACGCAACTCTTGAGTTTCACTGCATGTCATGCAACCAAGGAAGAGTTAGGCTCCGTAAGCTGATAGCTCAAATGGCATGTGTACGTCTGTAGAATCATCGTTCGTCTGAAGTACTACCTCACATCTCACCATCCATCCCCATCACCAGCCGGTGTTGCCGGGTTGCGGCATACTAGATAGCAAAAGACACCATCGAGCTAACCAGGGACTGCAGGAGTGCGCGCAAGATAATAAGTTCGACGTGGTAAGCGGGACTTCCACCATGTGTTATGTACATTGCCGCTGTGTCGAGGTATTCACAGCCTGCTCTGCATCTGAGGTGACTATCGGGGCCGAGGCCCAACGAGTTTAAATCAATATGTGTCCAGTTTTGCAATTGCGTCCCATTAATGACAGAAAGAAACTCAAAGAAATCATCCAATAATACGGTCGTCTGATTTCTCGCTTCCTACACCTGTGGAGGGCATATGATAGTGCTTGGTGGTCTTCAGCATTACCTCTTCCCAAGACAACCCGGAGTCATGTTTTCGACATACTCCCCGACCCTATCTCCTGATCTCCCGACCCATCCATACTAGGTCTCAACACTCCAAGAAGATCCACCAACGCCTTTGAGAACTCTTTCTCCTCCATCAGCTTCTTGATCCTGACATCACACTCCTGTCTCTGTCTGAGCATGTCGTTCAGGTACCGTCCGACACCGGCCCATACGCTCTCCGCCTTGATAACCTCCTTCGCGGCATCCTTTAGCTCCTTGTCGTGAAATGCCTTGGCACGGTCGAGCTCGGTCTCTGGTGTTGATAGCTCGCGCAGCTTGTCCGGGTGTTTCACCGCTTCACGGTGTTTCGCCTCCTTCGCTTGTAACGCGGTTCTGGCGGATTGCACGCTCAGGCTATAATCTGACAGGTTTGCAGCACCCACGTTGTACTTGTTCTCGACAAATGCTCTGCGTTCGTGTAGCGCCTGAAGGTCTGAGACGAAAACGTCGTTGGGACGATGTGGGAACTCTGCAAGATGACTGCGCAGCGCCTGAACATGTTCGAGTGCTTGTTGAAACTTCACCGCCTTCTGCACGGGGCGGACGGTCTGCTCCTGCCGGGGTCGCGTCTGATCCGACTTGTCGTGCATGGGCACAAGGGAGTCTGGGCGGGTTCCGGATGCCTTCTTATCCCCGTCGTGTATTCCGTCGGATGGTGGATTGTTGTCCGACGTGCTCTGCGAAGAGACAGCATTAGGCTCCACAGGGCCCGGCCTTTTGTGTGGTCTGCAGCCGCCACAAGAGAGCCACCGTTCTGCATTGTCAACTCCTTGTGGTGCACCTTTGAAACAGCCAGGGAGTCCGGCATGTTCATATCAGCGCGAGGTGTCAGTCCAGTTGCAACATCTGTCTCACCGGATTCCAACAAGACGAGACTTTCCGCAGCCCTATTCTCAGTCATCCGCGCCGTACGCAGGCGACGGAGAATGCCGATAGCTGTTGACGTTGTCTTGTTCGGAGTCTATACGGGCACACCCTTCTTGCTAGCCATGGCTTCCCAAAGCACACCACCGGGCTCGTACATCGACTGCCAGTCGATGCTCAGTTCTTTCGCCATGGCGGTGATAGTCACCAGACGCGACAGGTCACCCGGCGGCAGCGTTGCTTTCCCCTCTCGCAAAGCCTTGTTCTTCCCCTTGCCGGTGAGGAACTGAGGTGGGGGAAACCATGCTGTGCCCCCCCCAGGCGTCTGTCAGTGTGGCTATGAAGGATGGTCTGCAGCCCTTGTGGGTTGGAGTGCCTCCGCGTGACGGAGTCATACCCCCAGCGGGATCTGCATAGGCTGCAGAAGTTGGGTCGACTTCGGATGAGGTGGCCGAGACAGAGATAATTGAAGGGGTGCTGCTTGCAGTCCGTCTGGAGTTGCTGGGTTCACGCGTGCTTGGCGCGTCGGTGGCGCCAGAGTCGACCATGATGCAGTCCGCGGGCGATAGGTCCATTCCAGATGCAGGAATGAGAGAGGTAAATAAGATTGTGTGGAAGGTGGATACAGTCTTAGCGACCGGGTTTGATTGTGCAGGCTTTGTTGCCGGCGAGTTTGTTGTGTTGGTGATATGATGTGTTTGATGGCTGCGAAAGACTTGGGCGAGCCATCCCAATAAATGATAAGCGCCACCCGCAGTTCAACCACCCACGTGACCCTGGCCATGATTTGCCGCTGACAAACAGCATCAATCACCCGAACAGAGAGAAAAATGAGTCGTCTGTTGAGGTAAAAAGGACAAGGACTCGGCCCGTGATTCTATGGATCAAGGTCCTTAGAAACACAGTTTGTAGTCAGTGGCGACTAATAATCCTCTATTAGCGGTCCACTCTCCCCAGTATTATAGGCCTATCTACCTCTAAGTTGTGTGATGTGATGCGATTCTTTAAGGCACAACTCCCACGAACTCCCAATCCCCTTCCCGTCCCAACCCTCCATCCACCTCATCATAGTCCCGGCATCAGGCTCTCCTCACTCATTGTTTGTTGTGATAAATACGCCACCTCACCCCGGACCCCAGCAAAAGAGCCCCGCAATGCATCTCCCCCCAAGCACCAACAACCCCGTCCATCCCGAACCGCCGGATCGAGTCGTTGATTACGTCGATGATGTCCGAGTTGCCGATGTAGAAGAAGGCGTCGCCGAAAGGGGGGACGGCCTGCACCCCGAAAGCGCAGGTGCCGAATTGCACGAGCTGGTGGACGTCGCTGCCGAAGGCCTCGACCTCCCAGTGCCCGCCGGAGGCGATGTTCTTGGCTATGACGAGGCAGTCAGAGATAGTGGGCCTGTCGGGGGAGGTGGAGTCGTGGAAGGAGGAGTCGCCGCACTTGTCCACGCGGTCGTTGGGGGTCAGGACGACGGGGACTGAGATGTTGACGGTGCGTTGGGGTGTGGTGACGGAGGGGATGTCGAGGGCGCGGTGGGTTGGCCCGGTGGGGGTGGTGAGGATAGGGGTGAGGGAGAAGCCGACGAGGGCGAGGAATGTCTTGAGACAGATGTGAATTAAGAGGTGTTTTACAGACGCGCTGATTGAACGTGGTTTATTCGAGGGTGGATTGATTGATGGTTGCGACAAGAGCGTGGTTATCGGATGGGAGAAGTTGCTGAAGTTTGGGCAAGAATGGTTCGATGTGTTGAGGGAGGAATCGAATTTGGTGTTCGGGGGAAGGGGAAGGCCGGGACCAAGGTTCGGAGAGCCAGACATTTGTCTTTTAAAGAAAGGCAAGTCCAGGTCTGAACCCAGCAAGTGAATCATTATGGCACGGCAGGTGAAGCGGTTATGTTGGTTGCGGAAATCACCATAGATTCATGGACTCTATTTGCAGGTTGTACTTCCAGGGATTAACCCGATGAAGTAGCAATCTGTGACACTTAGCGAGAGCGAATAAAGCATGTTATTAACAGTTCCGGCGAACCGTGCAGCAGCTGCCTTCTGAACATCCAACCTCCCATCCCCCGCCCATAACTGTGTGAACCTGTTTGAAGCGTCTCCACCGTGGCTTCTTTCTGGAAGTGTAGTTGTAAGTGCAAGGTGGATCACCGGAACATTGCTGACCCCTTTGGTATTACTGGTCGGCATTCCCAGGAGCTGTCGAGATGTGATTGCCAGTAGACGACAATTGTGCCTCCTCGACTCATCGTCTAAGTTGAACGTTGTTCTGGTAGGTGCGGTCATCCCTTCCATTTTCACTTAGAGAAGCGACGTAAACCATGGTTGTGGCCCAGAGCCCATCTCTCCAGCGGCCTCCTATTCAAACGCAACATTCCAAAGATATACGATATGTATTCCTCGTCCCAAGTAATCCAAGAGACGCGTGTCCAAGCCCAGGCCCACTTCACGTGAAATCTGCTACATCGTTCAACCCTCGCTGTTGCAGCTCTGGCCAATAGGAGTAGCAGCATCGTGGGCGGCCGTGTGAGATGTCCGGTGCCCGCCATCTATGCCCCGATACCTCGTTACTGGATCATGGTCGTTCTCTTTGTCTTTCAACGATATTGGACCCATCGCCCTCCTTTAATTTTATGTATAGCCTTAGCCAGCATCCCACATAAGTACTACCCCTAACAGAGTGAAATGTAGCGAAGTATAACGAAGAGAAAACCGAACTGCCATAAGACCGACCAACAAGTGAGTTATGGAATGTGGACGACTATCATCCCAACAGCCGCGTGCCATATGGCTTCTTCTGGGAATTTTGGCGTGGGTTATTGAAAATGAGGTACTCGAGAAGGGAGACGAGGGTAATGTAAGCCAGGGTCATAGAGGACATTGTGATAGTGGTTCGTTGACAGTACAAGCCCTGAACACCGGATGATATGAAGAAGATAAGACGGTGGCTGTGAGGGTAATAGAATTCAGATAGACAGGTGCTAATGCTGAGCATCCCACGATGGCATTCTCCAAGGACTTTCTTGTGATGTCAGCACGCTTGATACAGTAATGGTTAGTAAGTTGTACCTT
>VSMA01000076.1:0-33601 GCA_009194965.1 Coniochaeta sp. 2T2.1 | reverse complement strand
CCCTAACCCTAACCTAACCCTAACCCTAACCCTAACCCTAACCCTAACCCTAACCCTAACCCTAACCCTAACCCTAACCCTAACCCTAACCCTAACCCTAACCCTAACCCTAAGTAACCCTAAGTAACCCTAAGTAACCCGGACCCGGACCCGGACCCGGACGCTGCGCTTGCACCCTGCCGGGAGCTATGACCGCGCTCCCGCGCGCCACGGGTTTCCACCGGATTATCCCTCGTATCATTCGCTCTTTTTTTTTCCTTCTTCTTCTTCCTATTTACGTTATCCCTTTTCCGCTGCGCTTGCACCCTGCCGGGTAACCTGCGTTTAACACCCTGCACCCTCACCCTCACCCTCACCCTCACCCTCACCCTCACCCTCACCGCCGCGCTCTGCTCTTTTCCTGCTATCGCTCGCTACGCTCGCTCCCGCTATTCAATCTTGCCCTCACCCTAACCCTAACCCTCACCCTAACCCTCACCCTCACCCTCACCCTATCCGCTGCGCTTTGCTCTTTTCCTGCTATCGCTCGCTACGTTCGCTCCCGCTATTCAACCTTTGTCCTCACCCTGACCCTCTACCTCTACCTTTACTTCCACTTCTATTGTACCTTTTACTTTACCTCTACTAACCCTTCTACTTCAACTCTAACCCTTCCCTCTACCTATATTTTAATATTAACCTTCACTTTTACCTCTACTCCTACTGCTACTATTACTACTACTAGTATCTAATTCTTATCTTGTTCTACTACGCTTTACTATTTCCCTTCTATCGCTCCCTCTTACTCCTTTCTTACATTTGGTGGTTTTGGTTCTCGTTTTACATACCTTATAAATAATGGTATGTTCCGCTCAGCTACTCTTCTATTGTATTTCTCGACTTTATCGATACTTTACGGTTTGATAAATATCGTAACTTGAATACTCTAATCCTACCTTAACCGCTATTTTACCGTTCTGAAGATCAACTTGAATAATCTAATCTTCCCTTAACCGCTATTCTACCGTTTTAAATATCAACGTGAATCGTCTAATTTACCCTATCCGCTACCTTTACCGTTTGAAGAACCTAACTTGAATAATCTAACCGTACTTTAATTGCTACCCTATACCCTTATACTTGGTTCGTTTCCCTTCCACCCGCGCGTAGTACCCCAAATAACAACCCGTCATCTAGCCCTTCTAGCTGCCCTAACCGGTAACAAATCGTACACAGTCGGTTGCTCTCTACACCCCCCTAAACGATACGCCTCCCGAAACATAACCAACGCTCTGCTTCCCCGGCATAACCTGCTTCCTCTACGAACCTGTCGACCAGCTCAAAAGCTTTATCGCCAAACCGGAGCATGAACGCCACGTACAACCGCCACAACACTCCTTGATACTGGCAACTCGCCCTCGCGTCCCGTGTAAATCGCCCGGCCCCCCATTGCCTGGCTCGACCGGCTGGACAAAAACGCCGCGATCCCGGGTGACTCCTCCTCCCCTTCTCCATCTTCTCCCTCCCCGGCTTCCCCGTCTTCCCCGGACGACCTGTACGCCTGGCACACGTCGCACATAACCTCGCCCTCCTCGCAACCCGTCCGCACGTAACCGTCGACGGGGCCGTCCATGATTCGATCCAACACGACACGCCGGCAATCCCGGCCGGACACGAACTCCTGGATCCCCCGGTCGCACGCCTCCTTCCCCTCGGTTCCCTGCGTCTCTCCCTCGCCATGGACCCGGAACACGATCGCCTCGCTGGTACCACCGTCTCGCCCGCCGCGCCTCTCTAACCCGTGGGCTACAACCGCTCGTGCGTCGCTTTCTTATGGGCAATTGCCGATGGGATACACTACTTGCGTACACCCGACTTGATCTCAAACTTTGCCCGTCTTTGGCAAACGAGTACCACAAGCATATGCTTACTTAATCATTGGTGTTCACCTCTTGGACCAAGCCATGACTCCACAACCGCTCGTGCGTCGCTTTCTCATGGGCAATTGCCGATGGGATATACTACTTACGTACTCCCGACTTGATCTCAAACTTTGCCCGTCTTTGGCAAACGAGCACTACAATCATATGTCTCATTTTATTTTAACCCTTACGTTCATTTTCGTCTTCTATAAAATAATATACTTATTACGTAAGTTATAATACTTTCTAATATATTATATTATCTATTATATAGTACATGGTAATATATAATACACTGTAATATATAATATACTATAATATATTATTTACTGTAACATATAATATACTCTAATATATTCCTTCTACTAATTATATCTTAACCGTCTACTTCGTAAAACGTCCTTTCTAAATTAAACCTACGGGTTTTTAAAAAGTATCGAATAGTATTACGTTTGTAACCGACAAGTAACCCTTTAATAACTTAGCTTCTTAAAAACCTTTATAACCTACACTTAGCTTTTATACAAATCAACCATCTCTGTCTACTCCCAGTACCTTCCTTGCTTATATGCTCTCCAAACGACCTCTTCCCATACCGCTAGCGCGTTTGTCCCGTTCGTGCCGTGGAAACGCCTGTTTCGACCGAGCCACCTCAAAAACTCCTCCTCGTCGCCCGGCTCCACCCCGAACAGCTCGCGGATGTACCCCCGCAAGCTCCCGCTCTTCATCACCATCAATACCACCGGCAGTACCTTGTCCGCGTACACGCACTCCCCACCGCCGCTGCTCTCCCTCGCTTCCCCGCACCAGTCCAGCGGCAGCTTGCACTTGTAGCAGCATGCTAGCTCTCCAAACGTCAACCTCTTGCGCACCTCCACATACCTGTCCCTCTCCACAACCCTGCACCACTTCCCCTGCTCTCTGTGCCGCGGCTGGTCCGGCACGCTCTCCAGCAGCAGCCCCTTCTGGTGCCGCCGGACGTGACAAACCGCACACTCGTCCGCCACTTCGTCCAACCAGCGCAGCAACGTCTTCACCCGCCGTCCCTCCTCCTGTCCGAACGCCTTCCAAATGTCCCCCGCCCCCCTCGGCCTCTCGCCGCCGCCGTCCCCCACCGCTTCCGGACCGCTGCAGTGATCGCACCTCTCGGCCCCCGCTAAGCTCGCGCACGTCTCCCCCGACACTCCGTCCGCGAACGCGGATATCACTGCGCGGCGGCAGTCCGGTGTCGCCGTAAACGCCGCCATCTGCGTCTGGTTGACCAAGTTGACGAAGTCGCAGTGCCGGTCTTGTCTGGGCGGCTGTCCGTCGTGTACCACGACCGACTCCACCACCTCGCCTGCTCGTCGTGCGCCGCGGCCCGTCTGCTGTATAAAGTCGACCAGCCCGTACGGCTGCCCCATGTGCACGACCGCCACGATGCCTTCGATGTCGATCCCCGTCCCTAAGCCGGTCGTCGCTGTGATCCACCGGTGGCTCTGACCGCTGGCCCACGCCTCTCTGACCTCGCGGTTCCGCTGCTCTGGCATGCCGCTGTGGTGGAAGTCGCACCCGAGCTCCTCGGCCAAGCTCTCGCTCGCCGTTGTCGAACGGCAGTATATGACGCCCTTCTGCCCGCCCACCATGCGCCCGCCCATCTGACGCGCAACGTCGGCCGTCCGCCCCGCCACCGCTCCCTTACCCGGCTTGACCTGCTCCACCCGGTACCGACAGTTGAGCTTTGCCGTTCGATCGCGCACCATCACCGCGGACGATGCCAACATGAGCTCGCGAAACCATTCTTCCAGCACTACCGGCATCGTGGCCGTCAGCATCACCAGCGAGCATCCGAACCGGTGCAAGCTCTTCAGCTCTTCCAGCTTCGGCCGGTATCCGGCGTCGGTCATCACGGTGTGGCACTCGTCCACGAAAATACGCCTGAGCAGCCCTGCGCTCATAAAGCCGTCCGCGTAAGCCGTGAATTCCGGTGTCGCTATCAAGTCGGCACTGGCCACGACCATCCTTGCCGCCCGCTGCACCCCGTCACGCCCCGCGCTGAGCGATGGCCTGTAGCGGATGCAGTCGACCCCCATGCTTGTTGCCCGCTCGACCAAGTCCTCCATTAGCGACACGAACGGCACTACGACTATGCTCATGCCAGTGCTGGCCATCACCGCGGGGACCATAAACAGTATGCTCTTGCCTGCGCCGGTCGGGAGCACGCTGATCATCGACTCCTTCGGGCCCAGCTGCATGATGGCTCTCATGCTTTCGGCCTGCTTCTCCGACCTCCATGTCGCCTCTGGTCCTAGCACTGCCCGAAGCCCGGCTGTCAGTTCCGCTTCATCGACCGTGTCCGCGCTGATGCCGACCGCTCTGGCCCGCTTCTCGGTCACCGCGACCGAGTCCTGTGTCGCCCTCTTTCGCTTCAAATCATTCGTCGGCTCTTCGCTGTTTAAAAACTGATGCCACAGACCGCTGATCTCCCGGAACGTCGCTATCATCTCTGGCTGTAGCCTGCCCGGAAAGCCGATGTGCACTGCGTAATGCTGACGCGCGACTCTGGTCCCGTGCGTCGCCTGCAAGTCCCAAATGATGTTCCAGCTGCCGCCAACGTCCACGGGCTCCCCCGTGAGCGGGTCGATGTCCACATCGTCGTCTCCGTCATCATCCCCCGCGCTCGCCTCCGCCTGCCGCATCGCAAGCCCTCGGATCCGTCGGCCAATCTCGATTGCGATCGGCCGATATCGTGCCACGCCGATCCGCACTCCGGTGCCCGACTGCAGCATTCGTGCCATCGCCGCGCTGAGCTGCGCCGTCTCCCACACGCGGGAGTCGCCGTCTCTCCACAAGTGCTCTAGCTGCTCTCCGTGTGGCTCGGGCAGCTTGCAGTGACGCCGTAGCATCCTCTCGAACGGCAGCAGCCATGCGATGTACGCGACCATCATGCGCCCGATGTGGTCCGGCAAAAACCTCGCAACCTTGCGTCCGTTGTCTCGCAGTGCCTTCATCTTGTCGCGGTCGGTGACAATCATGACTTGCCCGTCCAGCACGAACAAGTTGCGAATGAGCTGCCACGAGTCGCAGTGCCGCAGCGTCATCAGCTCTGGCCCACGTCCCGGCTGGCCCCCCCATATGTGCGTGAGTACCATCAGCGTTTCCTTGAATATGCGAAGCCGACGGAGCCACCGTTTGGCGCCGTGGAGCTTCCATCGGTTCCTTGCTGCGTCCCATACCGACGGACCCATCAGCCGCATCACCTTGCCCGGTCCTGCGTCAAGCCACTTGTTCTGCGGGTTGGTCGCGAACGACTGGCCGGCGCCAACTCTGACCATGTTGTCGGTGATACGCTTCATGTCCAGCCCTTTGCTGACTCCGGGCCACGAACCCGCCATCATTCCATCGAGCAACGTCTCGCCGCTCATTACGAGCTTGCGCGCCGTACGTTTAAAGTCCTCGATCGCAATGCCTTCTCCATTATGGAACAATGTACGCTCGTCGTCTGACCAACGTACCGTCGGCTGTCCGCCCATCAGCTGCCTCCAGCCCTTGCCGTACGCCATCCAGCCAATGACTGTGCTCGTGACCGTGTGCGTGCCGATGACCATCCACTTTGCGAGCTCCCCCTGAAACGCAAGCACAGCCTCTACGTCTACCTCGTCCAGCTCTCTCGACTGACCCTCGAATCCGGCCTCCAAAAAAAACAGCCGCGACCACCACAGCACACCTGCAAGCAGCCCCGTATACAAATGCGGCTCTGTATAGCCCAGCGGCCGAGTTGTAATGCCCAGCGCTGCGCAAAAACACAATAGCGGATTTGCGTACACTCTGCCGCCGACCTTCTGCTTGATGGAAGCAACCATGAACAAAAACACCGCTCGATCAAGCTCCTCGGTCGCCTTGCTCTCTGCCGTCGGCTCGTCCCTCTCGGCCGCCTCGTCATCGTCCATCCCTTCGTCCTCATCTCCATCGTCTTCTTCTCCGTCTTCTCTGTCGCTGAAATATCCGCTGTCCTGACCGCAGCTTTCCGCTTGGTCCAGTTCATACATCACGTCTCCCAGCAAGCTCCACTGTTCGTCTGTAAAGCTGACGGCCCATTGCTCAAACGCCTGCTCGCGCCCCGCCCGATGTGACCGCAAGCAGAAGCCCAAGTAGCGCTGGCCGACTGACTTGTACTTGTTCATCGACGCCTCCTTGCCTTTACGACCAAACGGCACACCGGCGGTGGTTGTTGACGATATCCCGGCGAGCCACTGCAGCGTCTCGATCGGCACGCTGTCTAACCTCCAGCAGCATCGTTCCACCTCTCGGTCGAAGCTTCCTGCCAGCTGTGCCAAACGCGTCCGCTCTCGAAGCACATCTTCATCCTCGGCCTGCTGCCACCGGCTTTTCGCCTCCTTTGCCTTAATCCACTCGGCGGCTCTGTATACTTCGAGCTTGTCTCTGCTGCCGAAATGCCGTACCCAGCCCACCCTCTTCACCCAAGCCGAATCGCGGTCTAAGCCCTGCTCAACGTCGCCTTGTCGAAGCCGTGCCTTGTCCTCAGCTTCCAATTCTGCCGCAAACTCTGCAATCATCTTCTCCGCCGTGCTTTTGCTCACGCCGGACTCGGCACCTTCATCGACCTCGCCAATACCGTCCTTGACAATCCAATATCGTGCGTACCGTCTTTGCGACCACATCCATGACTGCAGCTCCACCTTTGTCCAGCGCGGCTCGCCTTCCCCTGCCACGTGGCTCGCCGTCCTCCAATGTCGTGTAGCGTGGTCTCTCGAAGTCGTCAAAAAGCGGCATTTCGCGCAGCTAAAGCCATGCAGCAGTCGTAGCTTTTCTACTGGCCTCGTACCATCTGGTGGTAATGCGACCGTCAATGGATCGTTAAATTGCATTGTGCCGTGGTAGTTTACAATATCCTTCAGCATCTGGCCTTTGACTTGATGAGTGCGGAAGTGGCCCTCTATGCCGTTGTTATCGGGTCGAACAGCATTGTCGCACAGTCGGCATATTAGCATATTATGCTCTTCATTAATCATGACAATCTTGTCCATAATAATCTCTATACGTAGTTAACTTTATGATATTGTTGCCGACTAGCTTTTCAACCAAATCCTCACACTCGAATATTATTATTAAAGCGCGTCGTTGCAATTGAGCTTTTCTTCTTTGGTTACCACGCGTATCCTAGACGTAAACCCTTGCCGCCATCTTTAGCTGTCTGAGAACTATCGTTATAAGCCTTTTACACTTCTAGTACTAACTATGCAAGCCAATATCAATTACCTTAAACACTGCAATCCTTTACGGCGTATGTAAGCCATTTTCTTTAACATACTAACCGTTTTGTTGTTGCAATTGCTGTCGCTGTCGTTGCGCACTCTGGATTGTTGGGGTTAAGCTGGACCCACCCTAGATATTCTGAACCAATAAGCGTGCCGTCTTGGTCCCAAACGTTTTGGACCGAATGCACGGGCCAACTTTTTCATTTTGGTGGTCGTTTTGGACCAAAACGCCCGTGAATAGTGCCTAGAACCCTCCTCTAGCCCCTCTAGCTGCCCTAACCGGTAACACACCCTACATAACTGACTACTTTCCATACCTCCCCAGTTGACCCGCCTGCCGAAAAATTCATACCAGTGCTGCACTTGCCCCGTCCAACCTTCTCTCTCTGCAAACCCGTCTACCTCCCTCAAAGCCTTTTCGCCAAATCGCAAAACGAACGCTACGTACAACCGACCTAACAACCCTGTATACTGGCAGCTCGCACCCGGGTCACGGGTAAACCGCCCGCCGTCGTCGTCGGATGCAACCCACGTCCGGCACATCGTCTGGGGCATCCCGCATCCAAAGCACCCGGCAAACGCCTCCATCCGTCTCTTGCCAAACATCTCCTTCTCGAATAACTCTACCCCGTCGCGGATCTCCTCCCACACCCACCCCTCCTGCTCCGGACAATACTCTTCCGCGTGGTACATGTTCTCCTGCCCGCGCAAACGGCATACGATGCAACACTCGGCCCAGTCCTCAATCATGCGCCGGAAACCTTCCGCCTCGTCCATCTCCCGTTGGAGCTCTATACGCCTCGCCCGGCCCCCCATGGCCTGGCTTGACCGGCTGCACAAAAACTCCGCAATCTCGCCTGACTCCTCCTCTCCTCCTTCATCTTCTCCCTCCTCCGCTTCCCCATCTTTCTCGGATGACCTATACTTCTCGCACACGTCGCACATAACTTCGCCCTCCTGGCAACCCGTCCGCACGTAACCGTCTACGGGGCCGTCCATAATTCGATCCAACACTACGCGGCGGCAATCCCGTCCGGACACGAACTTTTGGATCCCACGGTCGTACACCTCCTTCGCATCGGTTCCCTGCGTCTCTCCTTCACCACGGACCCGGAATAGTATCGCCTCGCTAGTACCACCGTCTCGCCCGCCGCGCCCGCTCTCCTGCGCGTAGTCTCGTAGTCGGCGCGGTAACCCGGCGTGTACGACTAGCCGTACGTCCGGTATATCGATCCCTAATCCCAAAGCGTTCGTGGCGACGATGACCCGCTTCTCCTGTATCCACTCCGCCATCCGCCGCGCCTTACCCGCCGCTGTATCAACCTTGCTGTGGTATACCGGGCACGATAACACCTGCCCTAGCCGCTCCGCCTGCTCCACCACCGCGCTGTATACGATTACCTTGCCCGTTTCGTCACGCTGTAGCGTGTCCGCGACCGCCGCTTGTACCGCCGCGTCGCGCGCCTCTTCGTCCTCCACTGCCTCGATCCGGTACCCGATATTGCTCCTCGTCGTGCGTGCCCGGAGCATGCGTACGCGTGCTGGCGCCAACATCATTCGGCTGTAAAACTCATGCTCGTCCTCCGGCGCTAACGTTGCTGTTAAAAACACCGCCTGCACTCCAGCTTCATGGATGACCCGTCCGATCTCCCGCATCTGCGGCCGGAACGACCGCTCGCTGTCTAACACCGTGTGGCACTCGTCCACCACGATCCGGTCTAGCTGTTGACGCGCCTGCAGCCGGTTGACGAACAGCTGGAATCCTTTCGTGACCGCGGATTCCGGCGTGACGAACACCACGCTCGCCGCCTTGTTCGCCCCTCGGCCCTGCCAAACGTGCGACTCGATCCCGCTCTCCTGGCAACGCCGGTGCAGATCCTCCCGCAGCGCTACCAACGGCACCACCACCACCGTGACGCCGTCCGGCGAACAATACGCCGGTAGCATGAACGTCATGCTCTTGCCGCCGCCCGTCCCTGTGATCTGCACGATCGGGCTCTCCCCGCGGACGACCGCCTGGATCACCTGCTTCTGTATACCGCGGAATCGCGCCTCGCCGCCCACCATCTGCCGCAGCTGCCCCTCGAGGTCGGCCTGCCGCAGCCGGGTGAACCGCCGGAACCGTGCCTCTTCCCGCATGCCCTCGAACACGTTCCTCGTCCGCTTCGCCTGCGCCTTCCAGCCTCTGCCCTCGTCGTCCGCCCCGAAGCCGAAAAACCGGTGCCATTGCCGGCTGACCAGCCGGAACTGGTCCCGCCGCGACGCCGTCCCTGACGCGCCCTGCTGCAAATCGCGCGCGTACACCATGCCCGCCACGTGGGTGCCGTGCCCGGCCTGTAGATCGAACGGACTGTCTTCCACCCCGTCGTCGTCTTCATCCTCGTTACCCTCGCCGCCCGTGTCCTGCCCGAACGCCTTGTTCATATACCGGTTGGATATCGCGACTGCGATCTGCCGCCACGCGCTGATTCCGACCCTGTGGCCGATGTACCTAGCGCTGTGCTGTTGCATGATCCGCCGCATGCGGTCCGATGTCCACTTTCGCGCCCGACCTACTTGCCGTAACTCCTCTGCGTATTCCGCTTCCCCTCTCTCGTCGTCGTCTTCTACATCTTTATCCGTACGATCCTGTGTCTCCTGGCTCTGGTCCTTCCTTACGATCTCGTCGTCCCACATGAACGCGCTGACGTCGTCGCCCTCCTTAACCATACCCTCAACCTCCTGCCAAAACGGCAATACCAACCATAAGTACCACAATAACAACTCACCTACCTCGCGTGGGAGATACCGGTGGATAATCTTAACCTGCTCGCTGCTCTGGTAATTCTTGTGGTACACTGTCACGAAACACATCATGCCGTTATGAGCGAATACGTTCCGGACCCCGCCGTTGGCTGTATTACTGTGCCGGATCCCGATCACTTCGGGCGCCCGCGCCGGCTGCCCGCCAACCATGTGCATTAGTACCAACAGCCGCTCCCGAAACTCCTCGAACTGTTTCTGGTACCGGCGGATTGCTGGAAGCTTATACGGGCACGCCCTCGTACTGTCGCCCGATATCCATTCGGCCTGTTTCGCCGGCTGCCGCGCGATCTGCTGCACTACCCAACCCGCGCCTTTGCGGACCCACGCATTCCGGTCGTCCTGTAGAAACGAATACCCGATCTGGTCCTCGCTATGGTCGTCCTCGATCGATGCCCACGGAATCGCCGGCCACCCGTCGGCCATCAGCAGCTGGCTTAACTGTTCCCTAGCCTCGCCGACCAGTCCGTGTAACATGTCCGCTAGCTGGTTCGTCGTCATTTTGATCCGTTGGTACGTTACCTGGTCGCCTTGCCAGTCGATCGACCCGCCTGCCGCCGTCGTGTACCGGATCTTTAGCCCGTACGTACGCGTATCGAATATCCAATCCATCGGGCTGGGCTCGGACTTCGATGACACCAAGATCATGAACCGTTGCACTTTAGTCCGTACTAGCCGAAACACTCCGGATACTGCGCGGCGGGCCTCTTCCCGACTCATAATCCGGAGTTTCGACGCGATCTGCTCGTCCCTCTCGGTTACGGCCTGGTACAAGACTAACATTCGTACGACTTTGATGACCGCCGAATACACCTGCGTGTAATCTTGCGCCGGTACCCAGCCGCCGTCGTCGCGTATTCCCATGATCGCCAGCCCGCTGATGACCACGCTCTCGTAGTGGCTGTCCTTTAGCGCGTGATCGAACCACTCGACCATCATGTCTAAGCACATGCGATCGACGGCTGCGTGGTGTGCGCCCTCAGTATGCGCACTTGCCCGGCCGGCGTCCTCGATCTGTATGACGACGCGATCGACCAAGCTCTCCTGCCGATCCGTCAGCTCGAACGGCGGATGCTCGTCCCACTCCTCTGCGCGGAGCGTGTAGCACACCAACTTGCGCATAACCTCTTTGTACCGCACCCACGTGTCGTCCTCCATTCGGCTGTCGAACGGTTTCTTCGCTTTCGCCTGGGCCTCTTTCCGGTTGATTTCGAATAGCGCGGCGTGCCCTACCCGCTGCGGTACTGACGCCGCCTTGGCTTGTTCCAGAACCCGCTCGCAGCTCTCCCATACCTGCTGCAATACGACCTCGTCGTCCTCTATCGGCCCGATGGACGCCCGCAAGCGCTCCCGGTCGAACCCTGCCAGATGCCCGGCCCAACCGACGCGCCGTAGCCACGGGTTCGGCTCCTTCTTCTCGTCGGGCGCCTGGATCTGTCGCTTCCTCGCTTCGAACCGGGCCGCCTGCTCCTGGTGGACCCGCACGATGCGCTGCTCTGCCGTCTCCCCGCCTTCCAAGCTCTCCTGTGGCGTCTCCCCTCGCCCGACCTCGAACCACCCGCTGGCTTGCCGCGACGGGAAGAACCGTTGGCAACGCACGCCTTCGACCCATGGTACCGTTACCGATGTAGCCCTGGTTGGCCGACCCTTCTTCCTCGGGTTCTGCCATGTGTGTACGCGCTGACAATGATCCTTTATGTGCTTAACCCGCCGGTTCACATACTGGCATTGTTGACAACGTAACCCGTCCGTCTTTGCTTCTTGGAGATACGGGATCTGCGGTGTCGTCGGTTCCGGCAATATGAACCCGGCTAGCTGTGCCCGTCTCTGTACAATCCCGGGAATACATTGGACTTCCTTCTGGGTTCTCTTACGCACGTCCGACTTGATCTCGCCGTGCCGCACCCGTAAATGGGTAGTGACCTCGTCCGCGACACACCCAAACTTGCACTGTGTGCATATAACAAACGGGTATTGCACCATATGTACGAACGGCTCCATGTTTGTAACTCACCGCTCTCTTCGTTTGGTGGGCGAACTTCGACATTCTTTGACGATTATCACGACTCTCTGCTAATATTAGCTTTAATTTCCACCTCCTGAACTGAGCGTGCCGACCCCGGCTTCTAGTATGATACTTTATTGGCTGTCCGAACTAGCCACCCCTGCCATTCCCACCCCATCAAACTGGAAAACGACAAACTCTCAACCCATTTATCTCCCGAATCAGTTGTGCTACGTCGCTGCGAATGTCAAATCTGGAATCGGACAATTGAGACGAATACACTCATGTCATATTTATCGGTTTTGCGGTTCGGAATCTAAATGCCTTCTACTCCCTAAAATTAAATGCCTTCTACCCCATGTTTGCCACGGTGGGTCCCGACTTTCGCGGGGATTTTAAATGCCTTCTACTACAAGGCTTCATGGTATTAAGGTTAGGTGTGCAGGCAGTCGCCATCGTGATCGGTATTATCGCGACCAACCTTGTGATGGTATACCCGATTTTTGCAATCTTTTCCGTCATGGCTGGAACTCTCCTGTTCTACAACGCCTGTCTTCTCATCTGGGACATTCAGCTATGGTTTGCTGGAAAAGTGTCCGTTTGAGAAAAACGACGGCGGATGCACTCATAATCACCTGACAAGGTTGACGCCCAAATACTTGGATACGTTGCGCGCAATCGCTCGTCAGTCTCCCTATCTATTTGGCTTGTACTACAGTAATACAGACTGCATTCTTGGGTATTCCTATACGAGACCCGGCTATATTATCGCAACTTGCCGGTTTAGCAAGGATATATACGACGTAGATAGACAGATCGTCTGATAAAGTAGGTAAAGTGTTATAGTATTATAGCCTGTAATATATATTAGTAATAGCAGAATGTAGTAGTATTATTGATCTTCCTTCGAGATACTCGACGTGTCGTCCTACTTGAAGCGTGGATCACGGAGGTTTGATCTCCTTCCGCCTATCAAGATCCCTGTCTCGATTCCGTCTACTTCTGTGCTATTCCTCTGGGTTCTCGTGGGTTACTAATATTAGCAGCCTGGCTTGAAGGCACAACACATCCCTACCGGCCAGGGCCATATGGGACGGTACGTTGCGCAAACTTTAGGCTCCGGGTCGGCAATAGAACTAAGGACGGACAACGTAGACGGGTTACTCGGCAGCAAGGAGGTCACGGATGTCGACTGGAGATAATATTGCGTAAGTGCCTGCATGTCGTTCTGGGAACGAGGAGGTCAATGGGCTCGAGTTCGCCCATGATCCTGTTCTGGAGATCTCTGAAGAACGAGGAGGGTGCAGGAGCTAGTATATGTACATCTCTGTGAAGCCCGTTCTTCACCAAGAGTCGTAGTCTGAGTCGAAGTAAAGGTCACTCCCTTCTTCCTCCGTGGTCGCATCCTGCCCCTCGTCCTCCTGTGACCCGAGGGCCCACTTATCCAAGTTCTTCCGCTGTTTGTCCGAGACGCGGAACTGAGCCTCAAAAGCAGCCAACTTTCTTATCAAAACCTTCGCCTTTAACTTGCGAACTTCTTAGAGGGTTTTAGCATTGCTGGTTTCATAGTGATGTAGTCGAAACATGACCATTTGATATCTTCCTACTCTACTCCGTCGTTTGCCCTATAGCTGCCTGGGATTAGTTGTGGGATTAGTTGAAGTGATTAAGGAGAACGATAGTAGACGCGCGACGGGACGAAAACCTGGGATAGCGCAGCGCGTACGGGCTTTAGTGCTAGTTGCTACTACTAAAGCCCGTGTGCGCCATCCGCCACATTTGACCTGCGCCCCGCTATACCTGAAGACATGCATCGCCATACTCTCCGCCTTCCCTTTGGACTCCAGATTGGCCCTACCCGAGGAGCAGCAGTGTTAGACGAGAACTATTTGACGTAGTCCTAACACGCACCCTTTCATAGTGTTCGAGAGACTTAAGTATACGTGCTCAGGGTTCGCCGGCGTCGGGGTCTTGAGCTGGGACAATGCGGTCGATGGCTGAGTTAGCGTACCTGACGCGCTTGTCGTGGTCAGCGAGGCGGTGTGTAGGAGTGTTCTTCGGGTCCTTGATAAACTCAGCTAGTGTGTCTGTGGCGCCAATTGCGTTCTCACAGGCGATGACGGCAAGCGGCTTTAGGTCTTCTGAGCGAGCATCGATCCCTTTGCAATGACGGGCGCGATGAACTTAAGAATGTTCGGGCCGACGGAGCAGGTGACCAGGTCGGCTATTGCGATCTCCTCTACCAGCTCGGACTCATGTGTCTTGGGGTTGATGTTTTGGCGACAGATCTTCTAGCACTGACAAGGTTTGGAACGGTAATGGAATACGTAGGATGACCGAGCTCAGCCTCGCAGTGATAACGAACAACCAAACATCAAGTCTCTCGGGGAGCCGCAGAACATGGCCTGAAATTGTCTTCGCTATCGCGGCGAAGCCATATGCTCCTTCCCGCCCGTCTGCCGCCGATGCTCAGCACGTCTTGCAGTGCACATATCCCGGAGTCGCCGACGACCCAGCCGCAGCATCCTAAACTCCTTCTGCTCAATAGAGATCTGGAGGCTTGGTTTGCGAATCAGGATGTTCCTTGGGTTGATGCCACAAAACTGAGGGTCCCCAGTGGGTGTCTGGAGCCTGCCAGACCGTACGGCCTCAGCAGTGTAATAGCTGACGAGGTGATGAAAGACACCCTCGACACTTACAGTAATCGTTTTCTTCACCAGACCATCCGGCTTGAATGAGTGCGAGTGGATGTTCTGACCGTAGAGTTCCTGGTCTTCTAGGCAAAGGCGTTCATAATCGCCTGGGTCACGAATGTCGCAGCCAACTAGCAAGGCTGTCGCTTCTCTGTTCCGACGGATCCCAGTGGGCTTGCTACCGGTAGTCGTGGTAGCGACAAGCGTTCTCCGAATTGCCTTCTTATTTTCCGCGTCTCCGAGTAACCCAGGCTCAGATTCCAGGTAGATGAGGAAGTTTCCTAGAATGGAGCTACGGCTCAGTTGATACCGTCTGTCCATTGTTGGATGCCGGAGATACCCTCCTCGTAGATGAAGACGTTGCCACTCTGGATGGTGTGAGGACGCTCCCTATCATCAGGTTGCCGAGGTACATGACAGAGTCGACCATTCAAGCACATCCCCAAGAGGAGGAAGACGTCTCTCGTCGTCCGAATAAACCCATGGTAAGTCGGCTGGAGAAAACTTTGTGGGCCTGCCGTTAATACTCTAGGGTTCGACATGATTCGTCGAAGTTCTCGTGCTTTGGACTGATAAGAATGATGAGCTCCGAACGGAGGTCTCGGCAATACTGGTTGGAAGTCTAAACAAGACAACTAATAAGATGTTAAGGCGTGGCATGTAGATGGACGAGAAACACCAACTGGTCTGCTAGTTCCTGCACCCGCCTCCTATCCTTGCGGAGCTAACCCTAAGTAAGCCTAACCCTTACCAAATCAACAGCGTTCCTCTTCCAATATGGGGAAGACGAGTCAATGTGGCGAGGGTTGTTCCTGTTGCCGAAGTCGAAGCACTTCGGACTCCGAGAGTGTGGCTAGATCTTAAGGGTTTTTGTGTGCTTTGTGTATGTGTCGAGGATCAAAGGTCTTCGGGTCCGAGGAGGCAAAGATTCGGTACACGGTCCTGTTGAAGGGGAGAGGAAGTCTAGATACAAATTTGTGTCAGCCCCTCAGAATGGAGAAAGGAGACCGTGGATCCAAGCATGCTTTATATTGTGCAAACCAGCATCAAATGATGGACAAAACTTATTGATCCGATGGTAGAAGTTGTTATCAATCTTCGAAATGTCATGACGGTTAGAGAGATGGATGATGGGTGCATGCATTCCAGTCCCGAACTGATACGGACGCAGATACTATTGATGTGGCTGCATCCCGGTGCCGCGATTGTGCGAGTTCAATTGGTTCCGAATGAGACAAACGTATCGCCGTGCTGCAGCTATGACGAGACCAACCGTAAAGGATTTCCTGTTGATGTGTTCAACTGGCCCTGCGCCGTCCATCCAACCCAATGGATCTGGTAATTTGTATTCAGAATCGACGATATTTCTCTCCTTACTCCTTGAAGTTGGTAGAGACGCTGCAAGGCATATTGTGAGGTCAGCGTCTGACAGGTATACGGTGCGACTTTACCTCCTATTCCTACAAATGCCTTTTACAGAGATACCCCAGTGCAAGCTAGAGCTACTAATAGTATACCTCTGATGTTATCTTTGCAGATATTCAGACACAGACCTTTCAGAGATCTGACCAGTGCTGCACAGTCGTCTGGTATGTATCAAACGCCGCAAGAGCGCGCATGCCTTGAAAACCGCATGCGTTGTTACAGGTTGCACATTCGGCCACACGCATATAGCGCAGCACATGATGCAAGGCGATCATTAGAGAACGAATTTCGTCATATTGTATTTTCATGTCCAATCTCATCTTGCCACAGTTTATGATAAAGCTTAGCCTGGCGTGTTCCTCTGGCTTCGCTGACGATATGATTGGACCACGTATGATGCCACCGTGTGACGGGAGATGCAGAGAGGCTCAGTTTGGGCAAGATAGATGCCTCGCCTTGCGGGGGAGATAATAACTTCCTCGCACGTGGGACTGTGCGTGGTGTCATCCCATCATGGTTTAATTTGCTGGTTCTTACTTGGAACCTTGTTTCCTAGATACGGTGACAACGTTGTCTTGTTGTGTCGTGGGTAGCAAACCAGCATTCTGGTCCGGGGGGTGGAACATATACACACACAAATGATTAACGCCCAGCGGGGTAACCCGATAGGGCAACTATTACTAAGATACCTGTACATTTCTTGAAGTGTATTCTTAACTCCTTGAGCCCTTACATCATCAGCTGTTTCTGGCTTCTGTCTCCTCTCTTCTGACTCATCTTTATTGAAGACTGTGGCTGGGGTGGACACTGCGCTGAAGGTGTACTGTTCTGAGACGCCTACATTTAGTACGACGTGTGACGTGGGTCGGAAAAAGGATGTGAGGCTAGTCGGACTCATTCGACATCATCGACGACTGGATATGCATATTGTGTTATAGAGCGATGGGCAAAGCACGGCGGTCAACTATTGCATTTTGGCAATGACAACGTCGATCGAACAAGGCGAGGGTATCAGGTAGGCGCTGACCCGGAGTTGACCATAGCGCTGTGGCAAGACATTGCTGATATGAACAGTCGGAGGAGCGTGCGGAAGCGCGGCGGTCGCGCTACCGAGCCCCCGAGCAGGACCGACTCTGATTCCGGCAACGTCGGCCCTTCGGGATCCGCCTCGACGACCGAGGGGAATCCAACGCGACCCCTAGGAGCAACCTCTCGAATAGTATATCTCGACTCGCAACGCCAAGTTCACCGCGCTTATTCTGGACCCGCGTCGAATCCGTATCGAGAATACTAGTATTATTGCCCCGAGCGTATTTGCTTAGTCTAGCACGGACGAACCGCTGCCCGGGGCGGTCGGCTACTACGTAGCGGTAGCGAGTCTGAGCGGCGCGCGTATCTGGTCCAGGTAGATGAAGAGGAGGCTAAGGTCGCTGCAGCGGAATACAGAGAGATGCGGGGGCTTGGCCTATGCGAGGAGGAGTTCGCGGCGTTTGCGAAGGAAACATTTCTCCTACGCGCGCGGAGATCGTACGTAGTATCCGAGGACAGATGCTGACGAGCGGAACGGATGCTCCAGCTGGTCTGTCCTCCGCAGAGAGCGCCTACTAGCGTTTCTACCCTCTTTTGGACGACAGCGCGGGCGAGACCGAGTGGGCGTGGGGCATCCGGCCGGACTGTGCGTTCTGGTTGTTTCTGAAGGGCTTCAATCCGGGGTACCGCTCTCAGATCCAGAACTGTGCTTTTGTCAAACACTGCGTTACCTGTTCCTATCTCACAGTTTGACCCGTTGGCACTGCGCTTACGATACGTTATAGATCTAAGGGTACCTTATTTATAACAAGTTAAAAGAACTCTGCCGTATATAGAGAAGAGCTTTATTAGGAGACGAATCTAGGCTCAAAAATTCAATTTTCGTGCCTCGCGCACGTGACGTTACGTACCTAGCTCAGGCTCGGCTCAGTCTTTACTCATGATTCGCTCAGGCTTACTCACCTTTGCTTACTGTAATTACTATTCTCGGCAGCTGCGCCGCAGCACGAATCCTTCACGAGGGCGATAAGTCTTAAATTAGGCTGGTACAAGCTGTACTACATTCTTAGAAAGCCACGCTACCGTTTTCACAGGCTTATTATTATCTTATTCAAGGTGTAGATAGAGATTGGCTATTTTGTACCGTACCTTGAGTACATTTCAAGCCTTTATCACATTGCAGGTGTCTTCGATTGCCTTAGGATAAGCCGTTACAAAATGTAGGAAGGCCTGTCACGAATGCAATACGGCCTATAAGTGTCACGGCGCCGAGGCCGCAGGAAATTGACCCACGTGACCCTATCACGTGGCGGACCCAGTGCGGACCCGCGACAAAGAAATATCTTTTACGTTGATTCTGTCCATTATGTTTTGTAGCTCTTCGAGCTACGTCCTGTCATTCAGCCTGCCCGCAACCACGGGATCGAGTCTGTCCATAGCAAATATTATCTCATAAGCCTTACTCTGCTCCCTGCCTGACACTCCCGTGACATTACGTAGCTCCTACCCCTACCGCCATTACTACTGCTGCAATGGCGAACCGCCCGCTACCACCGTTCCTACCGGAAGACGACGAGTCCTTTGCCGCCCACGTGATTGGCCACATTTCCCAATGGTACGAGTATTTCCGCCTCGCTTACGACTACATCGCCCGGAAGGAGACCGACGACCAGGAAGTCTACGCCAAGATCGAACAGCAAGGCCAGAGGATTTTGGAACTAGAAGAGGAAACCCAGCGCCTACAGAAGGAGCTAACGAGCTCCAACGCAGTCGTCAACTATCAGGAAAAGGAACTGGATAAGCTCCGGGATCTTCTTATCGAAGCCAAAGCAGGACGAGCCCTCGCCGAACACCGAGCTAAGTCGCAGACCGCTACCGTAACCGTACCGGCACTCGTCACTACTCCCGGAACCAACACCCCCGTCGACACACAGTCAAATGGCTCCCACCGCCTGTCCGAGAGACTCCCTGACCCGGACAAGTTCGAAGGAGAACGCAAGGATCTACGCCGTTTCGTCTCCCAGATACACGAGAAGATGAAGGCTAATCGCGACCGCTTCCCCACACCCCAGAGCCGTATGGCCTACGTCACCAACCGGCTGAAGGGCCCTGCCTATGCCCAGATCCTCCCGCACGTCAAGGAAGGCGTCTGTCAGCTTTCTGACTACGACAAGATCCTGGACCAGCTGGACCGCGCCTTTGGAGACCCGAACCTCGTCAACAATGCCCGAAACGATCTCTTCCGCCTGCGCCAGTCAAACAAGGACTTCAGCACGTTCTTCGCTGAATTCCAGCGCCTCGCCCTCGAGGGACAGATGTCCGAAGAAGCCCTACCGACGCTCCTGGAACAAGCCATCTCCCGGGAACTGCGCAGTATGCTGCTTCACCACGAGCCGCCCAGTCGGGAATACCACCAGTACGCCGCCTTCCTGCAGAATCTAGAAAACCGCCGTCAACGCTTTAACCAACCCATGCTGACCCCCGGAAGATCTTACACCGCCGCGGCCCCGAGCGCCAACCGGCCGCGGACCACCTCCCCACCCGCGAAGGGACCGGAGACGAGGGCCGAACACGGCGAGCCCATGGACCTCAGCACGCAGCGAGGGTCACGGTTCGTCCCTGGGAGCCGACGAGAGAGAGGAGAATGCTTCCGTTGCGGTTCAAAGAGCCACCGCGTTGCCGATTGCCCCCACCCCGATACTCGCGCCCGCCTGCAAGCCAGAGTGGCCCGTCCCGGATCCCCCGCCGACTCGTCCTCGTCCAGATCCCGCAGCCCGCGGCCGAGCATTGAGGTCTCGGTAAACGGAGCGAGCCTGCGTTAAGTCGCACACAGGCTCCTACAGAGCGCACAACACGTCACCAACCGAACCGCGCACCAAGAACGTTGAGGATCTCTGCTGCCGCCGCCAAGGGTCTCTCGGTCCGCGAAGAAGAGGATATGAGATCCCACCTGATGATATTACCCGTCACCCTGGAATTAGAAGACCGGAAACTGCCCACCTATGCCCTAGCCGATTCTGGCGCCGAAGGAAAGGGATTTGTTGACCTGAGCTGGGCCGAGAGCCACGAGCTTCCACTGAAGAAACTGAAGAGACCGTTCGCCCTGGAGGTCTTTGACGGCCGAGAATCCGAGAGTGGGAAGGTCACCCACTATGTCACCACCAGCCTGAGGATTGAGGACCACTTTGAGAAAGAGATTAGACTATACGTCACGCAGCTAGCGTATTACCCCGTCATATTAGGAATGCCATGGCTAAAGGAACACGACCCGAGGGTCGGGTTCGCCAGCCATACCTTCACCTTTGACAGCCGGTACTGCCAGAAGAACTGCAACACCCCGGCCCGCCCGTCCAAGATCAGAGCATTGCACGACGTGCCGAAAAGAGACCGCCCGAGCTACCTACCGCCCCGTCCCACCGGACTAGAACACATGGATATCGCGAGAGTTTCTACGCGAGCCTGCTCAGCGTACGCCCGAAGGAACTACCAGATGTTTTCTGTCACTATAGAGGACATTGAACAACAGCTTAGCCAACACGACGCACCGGACCTGGACGAACTACTGCCACCAGAGCTTCGAGACTTCCGTGACGTCTTTTCCCCGAAGGAAGCAGACAAACTACCGCCACACCGTCCGTACGACCACGAGATCAAGCTTATTGAGGGAGCGACACCGCCCTTTGGACCTCTATACCCGATGTCCCGCGACGAGCTGAGGGCCCTTAAGGAATGGCTTGAGGATAACCTGAAGAAGGGCTTCATCCGACCCAGCTCGTCTCCTGCTGCCTCACCAGTACTCTTCGTCAAGAAACCAGGAGGAGGACTCCGCTTCTGTGTGGACTACCGTGCGCTGAACAACATCTCCGTTAAGGACCGCTACCCCCTGCCGCTAACGAAGGAATCCCTCAGTAACCTGAAAGGGATGATGTACTACACGAAGATCGATATTATCTCTGCGTTCAACAACATCCGCATTAAGGAAGGACAAGAATACCTAACGGCTTTCCGTACCCGATTCGGCCTATTTGAGTCACTCGTTATGCCGTTCGGCCTGACCGCAGCGCCAGCAACCTTCCAGAGGTTTATTAACGACACCCTACGAGAATACCTAGACGTTTTCTGCACAGCCTACCTAGATGATATCCTAATTTACAGTCGCACGAGAAAGGAGCACATCGCTCACGTAAGGAGGGTCCTCGTGGCCCTGCGAGAAGCCGGCTTGTACGCCAAAATCCAGAAGTGCGAGTTCTTCCAGGATAAGACCACCTTCCTCGGAGTGATCGTAGGCCGAGAAGGAATCCAAATGGACCCGAAGAAGATCGAGACGATCGTCAACTGGAAAACGCCCGCCTGCCTGACCGATGTGCAAGCCTTTATCGGCTTCGGGAACTTCTACCGACGCTTCATCCAAGGGTTCTCGAATATCATCGCCCCGCTAGTCAACCTCACTAAGAAGGGGGTGAAGTTCAACTGGGATAAGAACTGCGAAGACGCATTCAACCGACTGAAGACTGCTTTCACGACCGCTCCCGTCCTGGCCCCGTTCGATTGGGAAAGAGAGATTATCTTGGAAACCGACGCTTCCGATTTCGTGTCGGCCGGTGTGCTATCGCAGTACGGCGATGACGGCATTTTACGGCCTGTTGCCTTCTTCTCAAAGAAGCACTCAGTAACGGAGTGCAACTACGAGATCTACGATAAGGAGCTCCTGGCAATTATTCGCTGTTTCGAGGAATGGCGCCCGGAACTGGAGGGAACGAGCTCCCCGATCAAGGTCATCACAGACCACCGGAACCTAGAATACTTCACAACGACGAAACTCCTGAACCGCAGACAGGCCCGCTGGTCCGAATTCCTCTCCAGGTTCAACTTCAAGATCACTTACCGTCCCGGCAAACAAGGAGCGAAGCCTGACGCTCTGACCAGGAGGTCAGAGGACCTCCCGAAGGAGGGAGATGAGCGCCTCCTACACCAGAGCCAGGTAGTACTGAAGAGCCACAACTTCGAGGAACCAGTACAGCTAAGAGCCACGACGCGCTCAAGCACAAGGAGACCAGAGACCGCAGCTACGGAACCAGACCCTGAACCAGTCCGCCCCGTCCGCTTACGAGAGAGAACTGCTCCGTTACTGCCCCCACCGGTGAAAGCACTGTTCGAACAAGGGTACGAGTCCGACGAAGTACTACGGTCTATACTGAAGGCCTTAGAGGAGAACCACGCCCGCCACCCGCGTATCACCCTGGCCGAGTGTGAGAACAGACACGGATACCTGTACTATCGAGACCGGCTGTACGTCCCTGAACATCAAGAGCTGCTCGCTGAGCTTGTACGCTCGTACCACGAGAGCCCGGTCACCGGACATATGGGCCGAGCGAGAACCTACGAGGCCATTTCGAGAGAATACTACTGGCCGGGTATACTATCCTATATCGAGCGATGGGTCAGAAACTGCCACACCTGTAAGCGAATCACCGTCTCCAGAGAAGCACGCCAGGGGGTACTCAAGCCCCTACCGATCCCCGACCGAGCCTGGCAGGATATCTCCATGGACTTCATCACACAACTGCCCGAAAGCGATGGGTACGACGCGATCCTTGTCGTAGTGGACCGTCTGACGAAGATGAAGCACTTTATAGCTTGTAAAGGAACCTGTGATGCCGAGGAAGTCGCCCGCCTGTACACGAAGCATGTCTGGAAGATCCACGGCCTCCCTAAGACAATTGTTTCCGACCGCGGAGCCCAATTCGTGTCCGCGTTCTGGAGGCACCTGATCCGCCGCCTAGGAATCCAAGCCCTGCTATCGACTGCATACCACCCGGAGACAGATGGCCAGACCGAGATCGCGAACGCTTTCCTGGAACAGTACTTGCGTGGTCAAGTCTCTTACCTCCAAGACGACTGGTCGAGATGGCTGCCCCTTGCCGAGTTCGCCCTGAACAACGCCATCAACGAGAGCACCGGCACGACACCGTTCTTCGCCAATTACGGCTTCCACCCCCGCCTGGGATTCGAACCTGTACAGCCTGGACCACGGCGCGCCGCTCGCGACTCCGAGGAGTTGGTCCTGAAGATGAAAACGATCCACGAGTACCTGCAATCCGAGATCTGCCTTGCCCAAGCCCGCCAGGAGGAATACGCCAACCGGAAAAGGAGACCTGCCCGCCGTTACCAAGAAGGCCAGGAAGTATGGCTAGACGCCCGCCATATCAAGACCGGCCGCCCGCAGAAGAAGCTCGACTGGAAACTACTCGGACCGTTCAGGATCACCGAAGTCGTCAGCCCGTATGCCTACCGCCTGGAACTGCCTGCGTCTATGAGGATACACCCTGTCTTCCATGTCAGCCTGCTCCGGCCCGCTGCCACCGATCCCTTGCCTGGCCAGCGCCACGCCCCTCCCCCTCCAGTAGAGGTGGATGGCATCGAAGAATTCGAGGTCGAGGACATCCTGGACTCCCGTTGGGAGAGGAGAGGCCGGGGTCGCCCTCGGTTGAAGTACACTGTCAAGTGGGTTGGATACGACGATCCCACCGAAGCACCCGCCGAGCACCTGGAGAACGCACAGGAGATCGTCCGCAACTTTCACCGCCGGTACCCGAACAAGCCTAGACCGTAACCGCGTCGTCGGAGCTCCGCCCTAGAGGAGGGGAGTACTGTCACGGCGCCGAGGCCGCAGGAAACCACGTGACCCTATCACGTGGCGGACCCAGTGCGGACCCGCGACAAAGAAATATCTTTTACGTTGATTCTGTCCATTATGTTTTGTAGCTCTTCGAGCTACGTCCTGTCATTCAGCCTGCCCGCAACCACGGGATCGAGTCTGTCCATAGCAAATATTATCTCATAAGCCTTACTCTGCTCCCTGCCTGACACTCCCGTGACAATAAGACTACCAAGGACTTTTAAGTACACGCAAACAATTAAATGGTTTACATAATTCTCACAAAACTTAAGCTAAAGCCACGAAGCCTAGCTTTTTACATTGAAGGCCTTAATCATACCGTGAGGACTTTATTACCGCAGAGTAGAGTCTCCGTTATGTTGTGATACTCCTTGACCTAAGAGGTGTCGGCTTCCTTGGATGAAACCTCGCTCGACTCTTCGGTCCCACTATCTGGCTCCCATTTACCATCTAGGTCCCAAACGCTATCTGAATCACCACCAGTACTGGACTCTTCAACGTTACTCAACCCATTGCCAAGATCCGCAACATACAATGTACAAAACGCAGGGTTCCGCCTCCGTGTTATTCGATCGTACTTCATTGGTGGTTCTCGACAGCCTTTTACCATCGCACCAATAACGCCGCTGTTGTTAGGGAGCTGGCAGTATGCCCTGTCACTCGAACGACCATAGTCTCCATTGTTGACATTATCCACTCCCGCAGCATCCATCACGGCGGCTGCTCTGGTTGCTTCCCCCGGTCCGGAGCGGAGAGAGATACAGCACCGAGGAGGCAGACTTTCCTCGACCCACAAAGTCACAACTACATCAGCTTCTGTCGTGATGTCGATGGATTCCTTGATACACACCCTAAAGGTTAACGAAAATGCCAACGGGGCTTCGACATAGTTCTTCGCAGGTTGCAAATTGAGGCAATATAACCTCTTAGCATCCCACGGGGCCTCGTCTCTGATCCACAGGAGATGGTCAAAAAATTGAATCGGTGGGGAGGATTCGACAAAGTTGACGGTGCTCTGACGCTTTGACGATAGTACGACCATAAGGTCCTTGCGCTCGCTAATACTGAGGAAACGGCGTCTTGGAGTGAAAAAATCGCCGTTTGTTGTTAGGTATAACTCCGTCAGCTGAAACGTCCCAATTTCCGCCGCATCCACCAGATTTACTTGGTTGGGTTGGCTTCTTCCGTACGTCCACGATGTGCCTGCTCTGTTGAGAGTAAGAGATATGCACAGGCACATTCCTCGGTACATATAGCCTGTCCAAAGAGTGGACTGAGACTCGTGCGTGTCTGTGGAATCCGGGGGTTGTTTTCGAGCGAGCATATGCACGTACAATCCCCGGCTTGTGAGTTGATGAGGTTTTCGAGGCCCCTGTATCGGAAGAGGTTTCCAGCCCCGCGTGCCCTCAAAGTCATGAGGGAGTTTGATTTCTTCCCACTGGCATTGTTCCCCCGTGGGCAGAGCTGGCCCCAGACGGCCAAAAAGGGATGGGTTAGTCGTTAGCACCGCCCAGGGCGAGTGGTGCGGAGAGCATTGCTCGCCGTGTTCTGCACATAACATGTCGCGGTGTCGGTCATTTGTCCAGTAGGTCCAGTCAGTCCATAGTAAGAAGGAGTAATCCTCATTTTGTGTCAAGATCTCTCTCTGCAGACGCAAGAACGCGTTTCGCCCTTCTCCGTAGAGTAGAGGAATATTGATGCCGAATATGCCTAGCAGGCAATATGCCATGTCTTCATCCCTTGTGGTCTTCCTTGTTGATGCCCATGACATCTGTGCCACTGAATAATTCTCCAAATGATAATAACGAAGCGCATGCTCAGGAATACCGGTAACCTCGGTGATAAGTGGCTGCAAGCTCCATTTCGTCCCGATATCGGTCCAGTTTGCCGAGTAGAACTCGACATTATCGGGGGCGATAAGCTCTTGAAGACACCAGCCTCGTGTGAACCAGCGGGCCTTCCGGAACTCAGCCTCTGGAAAATGCGGGTTTCGAGGAGGGACATCTTCGAGGAGCGTGTAGCAGACCGCTGCGCGAAAATACCAGTTGAACATCGAATTGATGGCTTCTGAAAGCTCTGCACTGCTTGTCTTGTCGATGCAGCAGGTGTCGATCCAGACCCATTTGATACCATCCTTCCTCGCTTGCTTGCAACAGGCCAATATCTTTCGAAATTCCTTCATCAATCTTCCCGCAGGAGTTTGAAGATCTTGGAATGTAACCTCCTCGTCTCCCCAGGTATGGGACAGAATGGCGTACCGAGGCGCATGTTCGGCATCGTGACGGGTTGTCAGTTCCAGAGTGTCAACACTGAGGAGACGCATCTTAAAAGCGCCTGCTGAGCTGAGGGATTGTTGGTGAAATTCGAGTTTTGGTTCGAAATTTGAGCGGGGAAATCAAATTGACGCTGCTGCCCGCTGAGAGGCGTCAGGCAGGCATGAGGGCTAAAGGGAGCGGTGCTTGTAAGAGGCCGAAGGAAATATGCCTCAGCTGGAAGTACCTGTAGTTTCAACGATGATCGTACGAGGTACTTAGGACGATGAAAGGCTAAGGCAAGCGCCGCAACCGCTGAAAAATATACAGTCACAGGACAGCCCCACTCACATGCTACTCAGGAACCCCTCCCGACGTTCTACTAAGTACGACCAACGACCCGACGTATCCTCGTTCGGCCGTACCAAAAGGGTGGCCGCATACGACGCGACCGCTAGATAAATAGGGACTAGAGGCAGGGACTAAGATAACAATGGCATCGAAACTGCGTGTTCTGTGTGACTGTCTTCAGTACCAAACAAGCCTCGATACAATGCTCAAGGCAAACGACCTAGTCTCCCTCCAGACACTTGGTTTCTTGGCTGCGGGATACTGTGTTCTATTGCCTCGCTTTTGCTATCTACCGCCTGTATCTGGGTCCGCTCCGCAAGTTTCCTGGCCCGAAGCTTGCCGCTGCAAACTTTCTGGTCAACAAATACATCCTTCACAGATCTCGTCTCGAACCCCGAAACACTAACACCCACCGCACTCTCAGCTACGAGTTCTACTACGACGCCGTGCTTGGCGGGCAGTATACATTCCACATCGCCGAGCTGCAAAAGCATTATGGACCTGTCATCCGCACCAACCCGCACGAGATGCACGTACGGACACCCGAGTTCTACCATGTGCTCTACAGCCGACCTGGCCGGCGGCGGCACAAGTGGCACTGGGCCATGCGTGGATTTGGTTCCGACAAGGCCACCTTTGCCGCCGTGGCCCACGAGGTCCACCACATGCGGAAAACGGCCCTGAACCACTTCTTCTCCATGGCTCAGGTGCGTCAGCGACAGAAGCTCGGGCCCGTCATCCAGGAGGTTATCGACGCCTTCATGCGTAGGATTGACGACTTCAAAGACGATGGGCAGATGCTCAGGATAGACACGGCTTGTAGTGCATTCACCGCTGTTGTCATCATGGAGTACGCCATTGGGAAACCAAGTCGCATTGTCCATGTTCCCGAATTCGACTTCGCTTTCCACCTCTTTTGATGCTCACTGGCACGTTTTGGTGGGATATAAGAGACCGAGGTTGAAAAGAGAGCATGCAGGATATCAAGGGATGAGTGAGTCTGTTCATGTAAGCCCTATCAGCACCTACTTACCTTATGTACTAGTTCTACTTCCAGCTCTTCGTTTTATCAAACTATCCCCTCGAAGTCCGGATTAGCACATCCACCCTCCATCAATGTTAATGACGTCACCAGTCATAAATTTCGACCCCTCCCCCAGTAGAAATACAACAAGACTGGCAATGTCACTCGGCTGCTGCCTTCTTAAGCGCCGTATGACCAACATCGAACTTTGTACCACGAATCTCAGCAGACTTGCGACCATGGGCGTATCAATCAGACCGCTGTGTATTGCAATCAGTGTCGCTCCTCCAAAAAAAAAATATAAAAATAAAATAAAAAATAAACAACAAAATAAAATTTGGGCTGCATCAAAGATGAACTTACGGACAGAAGCAGTTACATCGTATCTGGCGCTCGCCGAGCTCTTTGGCAGCAGATCTCGTCAGCCCAATCACAGCATGCTTGGACGCCGAGTATGCTGCATTTCTAGCGCCACCCATTACACCAGCAACAGGGTGTCTAGGCGGACTGGACATCGCAGAGTGACACTTTTGCGCCTTTCAAGGCGAGGACTTGGCGACTTCGCGGCCCATACCGGAGGCGGCGCCTGTTATGGCGATGACTTTGTTGTCCATCGTGGATGGAGAAGGGTTGTGGCCAGTGAATCTGACAGAGGTCTTGCCGAAGGAATGTCGGAACTGATGATACACTCAACAGATACGGTAAACAATACAGCTGCGTCTTTACGCAGAATCAGAGCGATTGGTCATGGAGAACGTCCTCACATTCTGGTCAAAGGTTCAAAAAGTGGGGTAGATCGCGGGGAAAGGGGAGAGCGGGTACCAAGATGAGGTTGTAGAAGGGGAATGGTGGGTATCGTCTTCCTTCCGGAGGATAGCCACGGAGATAGTGTTTCTGTCGTGTTTTGAATCGGAACGGGAGCGAAGGTCGGCGCCCGATAGACGAATCTGGTCCTGCTGCAAGTGGAGGTGCCTGGTGGTCGGTCTTTGCTTGCGCCTGAACATTGCATGCTTGTCAGGACTCTGAACAATTTTCTTTGAGGTGTACCAGCCCAAGATCACCTTCGACATGATGCCCAACATCCCCACGCGTCGACTAGGAGCCGGTGGCCCGCTCGTCCCAGCTCTCGGCTTTGGCTGCATGGGCCTGAGTGAATTCTATGGAAAGCCTTTACCAGACGAAGAGCGCTTCAAGGTTCTTGACAGAGTCGTCGAGCTAGGTGCTATTGTTCTCGACACCTCTGATACCTGTTAGTGACACCAATCAGGGCACTTGGTCTCAAGTCTTTAACAACCCTAGACAAGGACAACGAGGATGTTCTCGCTAGATGGCTGAAATACTCTGGGTCCCGAGACAAGGTCTTTCTTTGCACCAAGTTTGGCTTCAGTCGTGGTGCAGATGGAAACCCTACCGTGTGTAGTAGTCCTGGGTACGTGCGGAAGGCTTGCGAAAAGAGCCTGAAGCGGTTGGGCGTGGATAAGATGTAGGCCTTAAAAACATGCCGAAGTCGAACCACTGTTCGGCAAAGCTGATGTGCTCAAGCGACTTGTATTACTGCCATCGAGTCGATCCTAACACACCGATCGAGCGAACAATTGAGGCCATGGTTCAATTGAAGAAGTAAGTTCCACCCAGTTTAGACTTTCAATTTGAGAGGATGCGAGAAAATAACCTGACAATCTCATCAAGTGAGGGCAGGATAGACCACATCGGCCTCAGCGAAGTATCCTCAGACACTCTTCGCCGAGCACACAAGATCCACCCCATCGCCGCTGTCCAGCTTGAATACTCTCCTTTCGCTCTCGACATTGAGCGCGACGAAGTTGGGCTCCTCAAGACATGTCGCGAATTGGAGTTGCCGTGGTAGCATACAGCCCTCTGGGTAGAGGTTTCTTGACCGGCCAGCTGAAGTCGCCGGATGACTTTGATGACACTGACTTCCGCAAGCATGCGCCGAAGTATAGTAAGGAGAATTGGCATAACAATATGCAACTGGTGGAATTGCTGAAAAGCATGGCTGAGAAAAAGGGGTGTACACCTGGGCAACTTTCACTGGCCTGGATCATGGCGCAAGGAGAGGATATCATCCCGATTCCGTGAGTCAAACAGTGTGTTCTCTCCGCGAGAGAGCGTCAGTCACTAACCATGCCCAACAGAGGAACGAAGAGGATCAAGTACCTTGAGGAGAACTTGGGTGCACTGGATGTCAACCTGTCAAATGAGGAGGAAGAGACTATCAGGAAGCAGATCGAGAAGGTGGAGGTTGTTGGCGAAAGATATAGCGCTGCTCTTCAAGGATGGTGCTTTGGAGACACGGTGCCTTTGGATTCTTGAGTATCGTAGAAATGAGTGAGTGCGAATAGAACATCGAAATTTGAAGCAGATCAAAATAAAAATTGTACACATTCATTCTACACCGCTATCTTGGCTACTATATGACAATCACTCAAACACCCGCACCTTTCGGACTCCACTCATCGCCAATCACCATGTGATCATACCCGACCATGATATGAATCGGTGCTTGAAGAAAGTTGGGCTCATCAGCTGCAAATGTGTCATTCATTTGTGAAATAGACTTAGGCGAATGGATCGATATACTCACCTTGAACTTCCTTCTGAAAGTCCGGATCGCTGACGATTTCTACCCAGTCCTCAAGACTATCAACCCAGACCTCCGCAATACCATCATAATCCATGACAGGGATGCCAAAGACCTTGGCCTTTTCACGCCATTCAGGGGTGATATGATGCTATGTAGTGTTCTGATTAGTGTGAAATTGCATGCTTATAGAGACGTTCGGACTTACCTGGTTGTACCGGCGTACCTTGTCCATGAACTTCTTGTGCGCGAAAGCAGGCACCAAATGATTGTTAGCCCAGTAAGCGTGGAAGTGGTCATCGCTCACATGTGGGAGCCTTTTAAGGTAGAGTGAAACTTTGACATGTTTGCCCGGCTTGGGTACTGGGCCAGAAGGTGCTTTGACTTTGGACATTATGAAGTGTATCAATGCTCAGCCTTGTGTGAAAGAATACAAAACAAGGACGGCGGTCAACAGTGTAAGGATTTTCGATTTGTGTGAGATGATCTTGGCCAGCTGCTGTCACTCTCTGTTCCATAGCTTAAGTAATTCAAGCCTTGCGGGCGATGATAGCCGGTGTGTGGGGGGAATACTGATAATTGGTCAAAGTGATCACAATATGTTTCTTTATAAGGTCCATGTCTATATAGTCCCTTTCTCAAGAAATCTGACCGGAATATCGACTTGCTTTTTTCTCAAGTACTCACCAACATTCTTCCCCAGTATATCCACGCTCGCACTCGAGTTGACTCCCCTATCCAGGTGATCCTTCAGAAGAAAATGAACCGCTTTGACACCCGGAATTTCAAACCGATCAATCTTCCCTCCTTTGTACTCCTCCCCTAGAAGCTCTGTAATCTTGTCGATCGTCAACATCGAGCGGAGCCAGTCCCACTCTTCCTGATCGCGAGCAAAGAAACCCACATTCGCGTCACTGCTCTTGTCACCTGATCGTCCGTGAGCAACGAGTCCGAGTGAAGCCCTCCTTGTGGGACCCCATGTGTCCAAAGCCACAGGAGACTGGGTTTCGTATGACCGTTGCTGGCGAGGATACTGTTGGAATATATACGCCAGGCCTGTACGCAAGCCCAGGGTAGGTAGTGGAGGATAGGTGTGGTGAGCCTCAGGGAGTCCCCCTGAGGCTCTGCGGAGGCCGGAGGCTGAGTTAATCCGCAGGTCACGTGACCTGCGGACTCCACCAGCCCCTATTTCTTTCCACAGGGCTGGCCACCCACCCACCTTCCTTCCTTCCTTCTACGATGCGTATCAGAATATACAGTACAGGACTCCTGAACTTGGTGCGCCAACAGTGTGAAGCCCTCCCTATGGGAGGCAATATACGTCCTTACGTATATACCCTGGTGAAACCAACACTGATCAGTGGTAAAAATCACCACTGCTACCGCGTAATGGGGGCGCGGCTTCAAGTGAGGGATAACCACGGATCAGCAAGGTATCTACAGAAGAGACGCCCTCGCCCTGGCACCTCTTCCGCAAGGAGACTGTCGCCTCGACGAGGGAGTGCTAAGGAAGCTCCTCATACTGTCGTCTAACGCAAAGGGGACTCCAAGCCGCAGCCTGTACAAGCCCTGAGCCGACTACTCGGGGGACTGTCTGTTTTTCGCGGCGCGTCTATCACGCCCTGACACTCGCCCGGCTACCTTGCGAGCCGCCCACCAAGTCACGGCCCTCTATAGCCGCCAGCCTGTACAAGCCCTGAGCTGACTACTCGGGGGACTGTCTGTTTTTGGCGGCGCGTCCTACAACGTAAGAAGAAGCTCGCCAACGTGGAGGCGAGCCGCCACAAGTTACCTCCGGGAAGAATAAGCCCCCGCCCCGGACCTTCGATTCATCCTATCCCACGGCCTTGCGCCGACCTTTTTCCATCATTTTGAGTAGCCCAGACGACTGCGACGCTCTCTACGATCAGATCCAGCCTACTCTCGCCCGGATCTATCGATTTTTCATCAACTTTTGCGACTTTGAGGGATTTTCTACCACTATTACCGACGACGACCACGCCCGGCAGCGACCACCCCCCCGCCGCGCCCACCACCGGCTCCGGCGCACAAGGACGACCGGCCCGGCCTCACCCACTCGGCCGGCCGAGAAGAAAAGACTGCCAGAGGATGAGCTCCTGCACGGCACCGCGCCGCGTGGAAACGTGACGCCCATCGGCGAAGAAGGAGCTCCCCCACCGGCGAGCCGCCCTCGACGAGAACGAGCCGCCTACGGAGCCGCCCACCAGCGAAGAAGGACCACCCCTCCTCGAGAGCCACCACGTACCGGAGCACCCCCCCGGAAGCCAGACAAGCCCAGCCTACCACCCCGACCCCGGGTGCCCACCAGGCTGCCGCACACTCACTACAAGGGCAAGCCCACTACCCCCAGTAGTGGGAGGACATTTACAAGGCAGGAGACTGAGGTGCGGAGGAGAGATGGGAGAGGAGGATTTGCAAGCGCCGCCACCAGATCTGCCCCTCGAAGACGTCCCAGTCTACTCGACGGAGTGGCTGTACTATGAGGGGAGGTATACTGATGGGCTGCAATGGAACGAGAAAACGGGCCTGTATCTAGTCAACAGTTGGCCTGCGGACCTGGCGTATCCCTGGCCTCAAAAGAAGAGACTGCCAGTGTTGGAATATATACGCCAGGCCTGTACGCAAGCCCAGGGTAGGTAGTGGAGGATAGGTGTGGTGAGCCTCAGGGAGTCCCCCTGAGGCTCTGCGGAGGCCGGAGGCTGAGTTAATCCGCAGGTCACGTGACCTGCGGACTCCACCAGCCCCTATTTCTTTCCACAGGGCTGGCCACCCACCCACCTTCCTTCCTTCCTTCTACGATGCGTATCAGAATATACAGTACAGGACTCCTGAACTTGGTGCGCCAACAGTGTGAAGCCCTCCCTACGGGAGGCAATATACGTCCTTACGTATATACCCTGGTGAAACCAACAGATACGAATTTATGGTTTCTGGTGGCGCGATGAAAATAGATTGTGCATCAAAGCAGTGGCGTATTTCGTGTCTGATCTTGTCTTGCGGGAAAAGGGCCACGAAGTATCTGAGCTGTGTCAACAAAGTCCGCGAGGTTTGTCTGAGATCTAGGCAGCTCACTCGAAAAAAGGGGTACCGACAGGCCCACGCAGGTCCATTGCAGGAGTCCCACCAATGTAGCCTTGAAGACAATTCTCGATACATTATTCATAACAACATTGTCAGAACGTCTCACTACAGTAAAAAGCTCGGGGTCGGCTTACCCATTTGGCGAATGTTGGTTGATCGGGTGATATTCCTTTCGTCTTCCCCGCTGATACCAAATCGGCGTTCTTCGTCTGAGCAGCGATCCTCAAATCGACGGTTGCCTCATTCTGATTCTTCGGATCCAACGCCACAGAACCAATTGGCGTGAACGTGAGGGTCGAAAACTCCTTTCTGTATTCGCCCATGGACTCAATCGTCTGCTGCTCTACCATAATGACTTTCTCTGCAATGTCGAGCCCCGTGAGCCAGAAGTGGAATTCTGCCTTATATCCTCCCCTCGCAGTGATACCGATCTTTGTTGTCGGAGGAGGCGGTAGGCCTTCAATACCAAGAACACGAA